>WOVY01006962.1:0-66862 GCA_013436015.1 Rhipicephalus annulatus
TTTAAATTTTGCCCACCCACTAAATTTTTTACGTAAATGGAGATAAAAATAGTTATATTTTGAATTCTCTACATAATAGAGTTTTATGTGTTCACAGTTTATTTTCTTGAAACTCCCATGGATGTGTCGCACTTGGCGTTTTAGGCGATGATTTCGCGTTCACCAGGGTGTATTCTTCATACATTCTGCATTATTGAAGTTTGTAATTTGATTTAGCATTACTCTCAAGAAGTTAATACCCTACATGACAGGATATACGGGCGCAGATAAATTAAAACACATGAGGCGTACTTTTATAGTCTGAAAGGTTTCAATGCACCATCGCATATACAACAGGGCAATACTTGAAGACGAACCACCTACGCCCGTGCGTACAAAAGCCTTGAAGCTTGTTGTATTACACAAAAGCGTAGCCTTCGATATCCGTGTATTGTATGCTGTCTAGCGCTCCATATCTCCCGGGGGCCGTATATGAAGATGCTGCCTTACGAAAGTTGACGTCTCTCTCTCTTCTTACGTGACGAACCCTATGTTAAATGTGCGGTCAGTTCGTTCTGCAAGTTGTGTTGACGTAAAGTAGAGCTTATACCAGCCACATCAGCCAAAATTTATCACAACTTTAGAATTCCCATTTGAATAAAAACAGGCCTTTTTGGCCGTCAAAATTGGATGTCAGCGGGAAGATCTAAACAATAACAATATTTGTGGCGAGAGTCACTTTCTTACAGCTTATGCGAATAGTGGAGCACTACGATATTACGTAACTTTCAAGAGGTGATAAGAGCAAGTTTAACTGGTTGTGTCACTGAAATGATTTGCATGCTGAAAACCATAACTGTCGCAGAATCCTGTGACATGCCATGTTCAATGCAGGAAACTTAGTGTGCATAGGTTGTAATAATTGGTAATTTTCTTTCGTTCTGATGCGTTTGCGCTAAGTGAGACCACTATTTGCACACTAAGCACACATTTATTTTCACGCTCTTTTTTGTTCTTTCTCGTTCATTGTTCACATCACTAAAGAATATTATCAATTCCTCCCATCTGAAATTTCATTCCAGCATTATAGGCTGCTGACAAGACGTCACTCAAAAAATTTATCCCTCTCTTGGCGTGATTTTCACATGTGTCAACGATAAGGCCATAATCACCCACACGGTAAAAGCATTGCCTGGTATATCTCCAAAGCCCATCGATAACGCGGTCGTATAATAAAGAATAAGTAGGCTTTTTTCCTTCTACTGGAAATAAAAACGCTATAATATTCGCAGGAACCATCTACTGAATACACAAAATGCCATACCCTTTGTAATATCAGGAGTGTTGAAAACAGTGTCTGGGTATTCAACATGTACCCATTTAAGAAGGTCAGAAAAGCCGTCACTATAAGGGTAGTAGCAAGGTGCTTTCTTGGCATGACTGTTTCCATTATGCCTAAATCAAAGGGTGTGCACATTGCTGGAGCTTTCATAGCTACCTAACTTAAAAAACCAACACTTGGTGCTCTGCATTCGTCATTGTTGCGCTATTCTCCTTCTTGCGCACCGGCACAATGGATAATCAATGAAAATAATGCAGCGATTGTACAGTTTTCTTGAGATATAGAGAATATTCTTGCCTCAATGTGACGCGATTCGAGAAATCTATTCTCGCACTGATTGAAACACCTTTTGTTAAATACAATACTGCGTGGAAATAACCTCAAGCGAATTGTTTATTTGTAGTGAAGAGGAATACCCACTACTAAAGCGACATCGACACGTTGGCGCGAGGCACGCGCTAAGCCTGCATGTTTGTGCTTCGACGCTGCCCGTACACCCGGCCAGCTCTTGCTTTTGTGCAGATGCTAATACCGCTTTTGACCTTTTATTTACATTATATTTTGGTGTAGGTGCTTCGGTCTTCCACAGTCCTGGAACTGCGTAGCCGAAGCTGCCATCCGTCATGCTGAAGACGCTGTCTTCACACCCTCACCGGCTTTGTCACGCAGGAGCTGTCCCGGTGCCCAGCTCTTGCGAGAACCCGACATCTTCAGCGGCACCGATGAGAAAGACGTTGAGGATTGGCTGGAATCTTATGAACGAGCCAGCGCTACTAACAAACGGGACGATCCCACAAAGCTTGGTACCGTGATGTTTTATTTAACGGATGTTGCCAAGCTGTGGTACAGAAACCATGAGGCGGATATCCCCACCTGGACCACCTTCAAAGCCTGCATCACAGATGTTTTTGGACGCCCTGGTGCGCGCAAAATTCGCGCAGAACACGCCGACGAAGCCGGTCACAACAAACTAGCGAAAAATACTCTAGCTACATCGAGGACATCCTCGACCTCTGTCGGCGTGTCGACCCGACGATGGCGGAAACTGACAAGGTACGACACATCACAAAAGGCATTTCCGACGACGCCTTTCAAATGCTGCTCTCGAAGAACCCTGTCACTGTCTCTGAGCTCATCGAATTGTGTCACTTTCGATGAGCTCCGACGACAGCGTCTTCTCACGCGACGCCCTAACGTTACGGATGACACACTCTCAAGCCTAACCACCACATCTGACAATGAGTCTCTGCTATCGCAGATCAAGGAGCTTGTTCGTGCTGAAGTCGCTTGTCAGCTATCGCTGCTATCGACAGTCAGCCAACCGCAGTCCCCTCTTCTAGCAAACCTTCGCCAGGCCACCCAGGAGAAAGTTTGCGCGGCTCTGCATCTGCCCGTGACGCTTCACACCGTTGCCGGCCCCCGTTACCTGTGCACGAGGTAAATGCACCTCTAAGCTCTGCTGAAGTGGCCGCTCGACCACCTCTTTAGACTTTTACGTCACTGCCATCAGCCGTGCCACCGCAACCTACTACTGCTCGGTTCGCCTCAGCCGAGGTCCCCCCGAAGTAGTGGACAATGGCGTACAGTCGACAATCGGCCCATATGCTTTGCCTGTGGCCTACCTGGCCACATAGCGCGATACTGCCGTCGACGTGTCCCTTTCTTCTACCACCAGAGCTACCACCAGAACTTCGAACCTGCCTTTTATGTTCCACCGCGCCCTTCGTTCACAGGATCTCAGCCTCCTGACCAGATGTCATCATACGCCGACCACCGCCCTCCTGTTAACCGTCGCTCGCCATCACCTCGACGCCGCTCGCCATCATTGATGCGTCGTTGTCCTTCATCGCCGAAGCGGATAACTGATTGCCGCAGTTACAGAGGCAGGAACTGCGTCGCCCGCGAAAAGACCAAGGCCTTTCTCCTGCGCAACGAATGTTCTCGACGTATATGTGGACGGCGTCGCTGCACTCGCTTTTGTCGACACTGGTGTCGCAGTTTCAGTGATCAGTGCCAAACTCTGCCGCTTGCTCAAAAAGATTATGACGCCAGTAGCAACTATATTACTTCGCACAACTATCGCAGAGCATGTCACGCCAGCCGCTGTCTGTACTGCTCGCATCGCGATTGATTGCCTCATCCATGTCGTTGAATTACTAGTTTTGGATTCCTGCTCCCATGACCTCATTTTGGGGTTGGGGACTTTCTCTCCGCTAACAAGGCCGTCATCGACTACTCTCACGCTGAAGTAGAATTTGAAGTGTTTGGCCACGCGCGTTAAATGAAGTTCTTAAAACGGGGACAAAGTATTTGTTTGCTGAAGACGTCATCATACCGCCGCACTCTTTCGCCCTTACCATGGTATCATGCGACTCGCTCACCGAGTCAAGTGCCCTTTTCTCGCTATCTGCCCTTTTCGTTCGCCGCAAGTGTTCGCCGCTACCTTATGCCCTTCTATAACTTCATGACGGCGTCTGCAGACTGCTCATCTCGAACCTCTTGCCATGTCCTGTAACACTACTTCAGGATGAGTGCGTCGGGTGGGTTTACAGACTCGACCTTTCTGCAATTTTATACATGTCGACTGGTCCTTCCGCCAAACACGAAGTCGCCGGAATGACTTGTGCCTCTTCGCCGCAGACTACTAGGCCTGACGTACTCAGCAGTTCCATCGCCGACACGTTAACCATTTCGCAACTTGCTCAGCTTCTACGACTGCTGGAGAAGTTCTGTTCTTCCTTTGACTGTCAGCATACTCCCCTCGGCTGCACGTCCACTGTGTGTCACCGCATCAATACGGGTACCAATGCGCGATTGCGTCAAAGACCCTATCGCGTGTCCGCAGCCGAGCGCCAGGTTATTGATGACCAAGTAGCTGACATGCTCAAGCTTCGCGTCATCCAGCCTTCGAATAGCCCTTGGGCATCTCCAGTCGTTCTCCTTAAGAAAAAGGACGGGTAAATTCGCTTCTGTGTTGACTACCGTCGTCTTAACAAAATAACTCGAAAAGACATTTATCCCTTACCGAGAATCGAAGATGTCCTTGACTGCCTCCAATGTGCGCAGTACTTCTCTTTTATTGACCTACGGAATGGCTACTGGCAGGTCCCTCTGGCACCTGAAGATCAGCCTAAGACGACCTTAGTCACACCTGATGGCCTTTACGAATTCTGTGTCATGCATTTTGGTCTTTGCAACGCGCCCACAACATTTGAGCGGATGATGAATAATCTTTTGCGTGGCCTGAAGTGGAAAACATGCTTGTGCTACTTAGATGACGTAGTTATATTTTCACCAGATTTTCCAACGCATCTCCACAGGCTAGATGAAGTACTGCAGTGCCTAACTGACGCGGGCCTTCAGCTCAACCTGGAGAAATGCCCCTTCGGCGCAAATCAGCTCACCATCCTCGGCCATGTTGTATCTAAAGACGGTATACTTCCTGATACCACCAAGCTTCGGGCAGTTGCAGAGTTTCCTAAACCTGCGTCTCTGAAGGTTCTGCGCAGCTTTCTTGGCCTCTGCTCCTATTTCCGCCGCTTTATTTGAAATTTCGCGATGATCAGCGCCCCCCTTGACTGAACTTCTGCGCAGTGACTCGAAAAGTTACGCTTGGTCACCCGTCTGTGACGATGCTTTCGAAAATTTGCGCCGCCCGTTAACCTCGCCGCCAATCTTGCGTCACTTTGACCCGACTGCTCCGACTGAGTTACACACCGATGCCAGCGGTGTTGGAGTCGGCGCAGTGCTCGCGCAGCGCAAATCGGGATTCGAGGAGTACGTAGTCGCGTACGCAAGCCGCATCCTCACCAAAGCGGAAAAGAACTTTTCTGTGACAGAGAAGGAGTGTCTGGCAATTATATGGGCTCTAGGTAAATTTAGACCATACCTATATGGTCACCCCTTCGACGTAGTCACCGATCACCATGCGCTTTGCTGGTTATCCACATTGAAAGACCCCTCCGGCCATCTAGCTCGCTGGGCTTTGAGGTTGAAAGAGTTAGACATGCGTGTTGTCTACAGGTCTGGTCAACGTCACACTGATGCCGACGGCCCTATCACGTCCACCTTTGTCCTCCGAAAGCTCCGCATGTCTATCTGCCGTGGAGGAAATGGTTGCGTTCGTAAAAAAACTGCGACATGGCGTCTGAGCAACGTAAGGATGACTGTATCAGCACTCTTTTGCGATTCCTTTCAGACCCGTCGACTTCTCCATCTTCTCGAACGTTGCGCCGTCAAGCGGCTCACTTTGAGGTTCGCGATGACCTCCTTTATCGCAGGAACTACAAGTCCAACGGCTGAAAGTGGTTACTCGTCATTCCACGCCATCTTCTTGCTGCAATATGTTCAGCTTTCCACGCTAGCCCTCAGTGCGCACATGCGGGCATCTTCAATACATACGCTCGGCTTTCCTCCCGGTTTTATTGGCGAGGCATGTAAACCTTTTTGCGCAAGTACATTCAGTCATGCCCACAGTGCCAAAGACGGAAAGCTCTGTCTCATCATACTTCTGGTCCGACTCAGCCAATTCCTTGCCCAGCCAGACCTTTTGACCGCATTGGGATCAATCTGTACGGGCCTCTTTCCATTCACGGCTTTCAGAAACCGTTGGAATGTTGTCGCTTTCAACTATTTGACGCGATGCGCAGAAACAGCCGCTTTGCCTGCTGCCACAGCACGCGACGTATCCTTTTTTTTCTCCTGCGGAACTCATTCTCCGTCACGGCGCACCGCGTGAGCTTCTCAACGACAGAGGACGTATATTTCTCTCTGAAGTCGTCAATGCACTCCTTGCCGAATGCCATATCATTCACCGGACTACCAACGCCTACCATCCGCAAATGAGTGGCTTAACGGAAAGATTCAACCGTACCCTAGGAGACATGATATCAAAATATGTTACCTCAGACCACTCCAATTGGGACCTCATTCTCATTTTTGTGATGTACACATATAACACTGCTCCACAGGCAACCACAGGCTTTTCGCCATTTTTCCTGTTATATGGCCGAGACCCTTCCACCGCACTAGATACCATTCTAACCTACCATCCAGATTCCTCCGAATCTACGCCTATCTCTGAAGCTGCCCGCCGTGCCGAGGAATGCCGTAAGCTCGTCCAGTCATTTACAACTGTCGACCAATGGAGACAAAAATCTCGACGTGACGATAATCAGTCGTACGCTAACTTTGTTCCCGACACTGTTGTGTGGCTTTGGGTTCCCTCTGTGCCTACAGGCCTTTCCTCAAAATTTGTTTCAAAATACCAAGGCTTTTACCGCATTGTCTCGGAGACTTCACCTGTTAACTACATCGTCGAAACCGTTACGCCATCCACAGACCAGCGCTTTCGGGGTCGTGAAACTGTTCACGCACAGTGGTTGAAATCTTATTACGATCCGCTCGTACTGTGTGCACCATGAGTCGCCAGGATGGCTCCTTTTTCGACTATCTATCTATCTATCTATCTATCTATCTATTTATCTATCTATCTATCTATCGATCTATCTATCTATATGTCTGTCTGTCTGTCTGCCTGTGTGTGTGTGTGTGCGTGTGCGTGCGTGCGTGTACGTGTGTGTGTGGTGTGTGTGTGTGTGTGTGTTTGTGTGTGTGGCCAGTTGACTGGCTGGCTAGCTGGCTGGCTGATATGCTGGCAGGCTGCAAAGCAAAATGAGTGTAGGAGCGTAAAAGATTTTCCAGAATATGACCGTCTGCTCAGAGCATGAAGAACTCGAGAATTCTGCCACGTAAGTCATCAAGCTGGTTTATTCAGACACGTGTGTCACATACCCGAATACCAGTTGGAGGTAAGCGCTAGAGAAAATTGACAATTTTTATTTCAATACCAATTATATGAATACTCTCGGCAAAACTTTTCCACTTGCGTCAGCATCGTCGTTTTTAGCGTTGGTGTTGCTATCAGGAACCGTATATGTATACGTACACATGTACGGTCACATGTACGGTCAATATACATATACTGTGAAGAAGTTGTGCTTGCAGCGAACAGCGTCGCCCATTCAGGCATCCAAACGTATACCTTTGTGATCTTCAATCAAAAAAATTTTTTAGATGCGGAAGCATCTTATACTCGCGCCTTGTAGTGCGCCGTCCGCAGCGTCCGCACCGCTTCTCGAACATTCGACAGCTGACGCGCGCGCATGCGCCGTCGCGCCGTCGCCCACCATCTGTGCCGCGCGCGCTTCTCCTTCGAGAACATTCCACAGCTGACAGCGCATGCGCCCTCGCGCCGTCGCCATCTGTGCCGCGCGCGCGCTTCTCCTTCGAGAACATTCGACAGCTGACAGGGCATGCGCCGTCGCGCTGTATATATACTCAAGGTCGGCGCTCGCTCACTCAGTTGACGCTCGTCCGTTGGTTTGTACGGCGCGTCGACGTCCGAAGTCGCCGTGAAATGAATGCAAACGAATCCACAAACACAATGATCGACGTCCCTTCGACCAGCGCCGCCCTTTCGCATACGTGTGTACGTGTTCACTCATTTAACACCCCCTCCTACAACCACGTTAACCAATTTAGCCATCGACCCAAGTAAGTCGCAATTTAACACCCCATTTCACAACCACGTTAACCAATTTAGCCATCGACCGAAGTAAGTCGCACTTTAACACCCCGTTAACTAATTATATGCTCCGCATCCTCCTCAGTGTTCCCCCGAGGGAAGCTGCGGGCAATTTTTTTAATACTCCTCCCAAAAATTCTAAATGGCATAGTGAAGTAACTGCAGCTGAGTGGTAATCACGTACAATACCAAAAAGTTCAAAATTTCTCAACTTGGCTTTTTATTTTTGTTTTCTTGTGTGCTCTCTTTTTATGTAGTTTTGCTTACATTTGTCATCTTATAATACAAATACATTACAAATAGTTAAAATGATCATAGAAAAGTGCAGTACGCTTTTTTGGCCAATTCCCCTGAGTGGGTATGCGCCATCAGGGAAACAAGCAAACAAACAAACAAACACCCGGCTCTCTCGGCTCGTGCTCCAGTTCTTTGCTGTGCCGATCTTTGGACGGTTCTTCACGCTGTCTCGCCGCTGTCTTTAACGACTAATAAACCTCTTCACATTTTGAGGAGGGTGCTGCTTATGCTTGTCACTACACCCTGGTGCTGCGAAGCCGCAGGCTACTGTCGGTCATGACTGACAACGCCAACCCATCGGTGGCTTCGTCTCAGTTCAACTGCCCTGGCCATCCTAGGCTACGGGACCCGAACGTCCTCAGCGGTGTGGATGGGCCCGACGTCGAAGACTGGCTCGAGCACTACGAACTAGTGGAGCGCCAATAATATGTGCAATGAAGCCGACAGGCTGAGCCGCGTTCTATTTTATCTCAATGGCGTAGCCGAATTGTGGTTTAACAACCACAAATACAACATCTACACATGGAGCGTCTTGAATACGTCATGTGCTGAAGTGTTCGGTCGGGCCGCCTGTCCGCAAGCCTCAGGCAGAACAGCGCTTGCGCGTCCGCTCTCAGCAGACTGGCGAAAGCTTTACCAGCTACATCGAGGACGTCGTCGACCTTTGTTGACGTGCTAATGACAGCATGCCCGAATCTTACAAGGTCAAACACACCCTGAAGGGCTGCGACGATGGCGCATTTCAAATGCTCTTGGCTAGAAATCCGAACACAGTTTCCGAAGTCGTCAGCTTGTGTCAGAGCTAAGAGGAGTTGAAGAAGCAACACACTCCGACTCGGCAGCCTAGGCGTGGTGGTGAATCACTGTCCAGTTTCGACACCATGCCTGACAATTCACCGTTCCTTCACCAAGTCAGAGCCTTCGTCCGGCAGGAAGTCGCCCGCCAACTTTCCCTAGTGCCCTTTACTCACGAGACCGCCACCCGTCTACCTGCCCCGCTTCGCACTGCTATTTCGGAAGAGGTCGCCCAAGCTGTTCCTCTTGCGCACCACGAGCCGCCTCTGTCAAGCCGTGTTCACTGCCCGCGTGTCGCGCCGCTGGTAGGCGCTCCAGTCGCCTATCCGCGAGCCATACAGCCTGTGGCCGCGGCCCTAACGTATGCAGCGCAGCCTGTGGCTCCTCCTGTCGCCCTGTTCACAAGAGATGCAGCCTGTAGCAGCGCCGCTCATGTATGCAGACGCTGTGCGTAGGATTTCACAAACACCCTACACCCCGCGCTCACAGCCCGCACACCCGGCTGCTTATACTGCACCTTGGGTGGCACCACCAGTCGCCAATCTTTGGAGGACCCCCCATAAACGACCAATATGCAACACCTGCTTCACTCCCGGACACGTTGCCCGCTACTGCCGCCGTCGACCTCAGACGTTCGGCGACTATGTCCGATTGTCGCAACCCGGCAGCCACTCCTTCGCGCAATACTGGCCGGTCTCGTCACCTCGCCATGCCCCTCCTAAAGACCCCGACTTCGTGACGCCGCGCGCACACTCCTCGTTGGCGATCGCCCTCCTCCATGCGTTGCCGGCCCGGACCCTTTGAGAAGGAAAACAAAGCACCACAGTTCAAGAGGCAAGAACTGCGCCATTTTTTCAATTGCCGAACCCCTCGCCCCTCCCCTGCTAACGTGGTCGCAGTAACTGTTGATGGTTATAGTACTTTCGCCCTTGTGGACACCGGTGTCGCTGTTTCTGTTATTGGCGCTAACCTCTGCCGTTTACTATGCAAAGTCATGACGCCACTTTCGGGACTGTCGCTCCACATCGTAAGCGCAAAGCAAGTAACGGCTCTCGCAGCCTGCATTGCAAGAGTGTCCATCGAAGGCACCCTTTACAACGTGGAATTTATTGTCCTCGCTGTCTTTTCGCATGACGTCCTCCTCGGGGGGACTTCCTATCCCGTCATAATTCCGTCATCGACTGCGCACACGCTAGAGTTAATTTTTCACCCTTGTGTGATGTCCCATTACTTGACGCTCTTAATCAGCCGCCGAAGTTGTTCGATCATGAAGATATCGATAATCCACCTGAAAGTTTCGCACTTGTTCCCGTTTCATGCAACGCCTACACTGACGCTACAGTCTTTTTTATGCCTTCCGATACCTTCACGGGTCGTCGAGTTCTGTCGCTGCCTTCGAAACGATTGACATTGCCGCCGGAAGACGCAATACTTTCATACTTAATCCACTTTCTACACCTGTCACTTTGCTTGCGGGGAAATGTCTCGGCCGCGTGCAGCATCTCGACCCTTCATCTTTGGTTGATGTCCCGGATGACTACTGCGACCACCAAAAAGCACTGTCGGCACTCGAGGAGTCGTCCAAGGATACGTTTCTAGTGCCATTGTCGACACCCTTACTCTTACCGAATATGCCGACCTGCTTGATCTTCTGCATAAGTTCCAGAATTCTTTCGATGTGTCGCAACCTGAACTAGGCCGCACGTCACAAGTCACACCGGCCTACACCAGCCACAGCGTCAAAGACCATACCGTCTCTCCACTGAAGTGCACCACGTCATCAACGATCAAATCGAAAATATGCTTGTTATCATTCGAACATCTCACTGTTCCTGGGCGTCTGCTGTCGTCCTGGTGCGTAAGAAAGACGGATCTTTTGCCACGCATTGATGTCGCCATAACACCGTTCACGGGGCGGAAATATTCTCGTCGCTAGATTTGCGGTGTGGCTACTGGAAGTCGCAATGGCTGAAGCCTGTCGCCAAAAAACTGCATTTATTACACCTGACGGACTATATGAGTGTGCCGTCGTGCTCTTTGGGCTTTGTAGCGCGCCTGCCACGTTTGAACGACTTATGGATAATACGCCATCCCGGCTGCGGCGGCTGCATTTCTGATGGAGGCGGAAATGTTGTAGGCCTGTGTGCTCAGAATTTGGTGCACGTTAAAGATCCCCAGGTGGTCAAAATTTCTGGAGCCCTAACTACGGCATCTTTCATAATCATATGGGGGTTTTGGGACGTTAAAACCCACATAAATGAAATCAATAGACAATACGCTACGTGGCCTCATGTGGAATATGTGCCTCTGCTACTTCGGCGATGTCGTGGTTTTCTCGCTTGACTTCCTACGCACCTTCTTTGCCTCAGGCACGTTTTGACTTGCCTGATCAACGCTGGCTTGTAGCTTAACCTGAAAAAATGCCGCTTCACTGCACGCGAGTTCGTCATCCTAGGCC
The DNA here is from genome assembly GCA_013436015.1 of Rhipicephalus annulatus. NCBI lineage: Eukaryota > Metazoa > Arthropoda > Arachnida > Ixodida > Ixodidae > Rhipicephalus > Rhipicephalus annulatus. Next base: position 11,458 of record WOVY01006962.1, read on the forward strand.
ACATCGTGTCCAAGCACGGCGTATTACCTGACCCAGCAAAACTTCAAGCAGTCGCAGAATTTACCAAGCCGATGACCATGAAGGAACTTAGCAGTTTCGTAGGCTTATGCTCCTATTTCCGGCGCTTTGTTCGCAATCTTGTATCCATCATGCTTCCATAAACCTAGCATCTTCGCGGTGACGTAAACCTATCCTCCTGTTCCCTTGCATGTGACGTTGCCTTCACTACTCTGCGCCGTCTGCTCACCTCCACATGTATTCTTCGCCACTTCCACCCGACGGCTCCTACCGAAGTGACACTGAAGCTAGCGGAGTCAGGCTCAGCACTGTCCTGGCTCAACGAAAGCTCGGCAATTCAGAATACGTTTTCGCCTACGCTAGCCGCACTCTGTCGAAAACCTAAAGTAATTACGGCGTGACAGAAAAAACGTGTTTGGCTTTGGTGTAGGCGATTGGGAAATTCCGGAAAGTACTTATACGGCCGCTCGTTCAATCTAGTAACTGATCATCACATGCTTTGCTGGCTCTTCACGTTGAAAAAACCTCCTGGCCGCCTTGCACGATGAGTACTCCGTATCCATGGAGTACGACATTCGCGTCGTATACCGCTGCGGACGCAAACACACTGACGCTGACGCCCTGTCCCACTCACCATTACCACCAGATCCGACGTGCGGAAACACTTGCCTCCAGACCTTGTTATTGCTAAATCTTGACTATATTGCCACCGAACAACGTCGTCACCCGTGGATCGCATCTCTTCTTGAATATCTATCCGGCATGCTCAACCTTCCGGTATCTCGATCCCTCCGGCGTCAAGCTTTCCATTTTGCCATCCGCGATCAACTTCTTCATAGACGCAAATACACTCCCGATGGCCGCCGGTGGCTACTGGTCATTCCACGCACTTTACGATCGCAAGTATGGGCCTCTCTTCACGACGATCCACAATGTGGCCACACCGAGGTGTTTAAAACATATGAATGCCTTCGTCATCGCTATTACTGGCGCGGCATGTACAATTTTTTACGCAAATTCCAGAATTCTTTCAGTCAGTGCAGTCAGTGAAGTCAGTGCAGTCCTCACTGCCAGCGACGAAAATCAACACCGCTACGTGTGACTGGCGCATTCCAAGCCCTGCCAAGCCATGTGATTGCGTTGGCGTTGACCTCTAAGGCCCCCTTCTATTGACACTAGATGGCAATCGGTGGAACATAGTGGCGGTCGACCACCTAACAGGCTACGCCAAAACAGCCTCTTTGCCGAGTGCTACCGCTTAGGATGTCGCCTCCTTTATTTTACGTCGCTTTATCCTTCGACAAGGTGATACTCGAGAGCTCCTTAGTGACAGAGGCCGCGCTTTCCACTCCGAAGTCATCGAATGTCTGCTTCCGGAATGCCACGTCATTCATCAAAAAACAACAGCATACCACACGCAAACTAATGGGCTAACGAAACGGCTTAAACGCATGCTGGGTGATATCCTTTCAATGTACGTGACATCTGATCAAAGCAACGTCGACCAGGTTCTCTCCTACGACACATTCGCAAATAACACTGCAATACAAAGAACCACGGTATTTTCACTTTACTTTCTTCTTTACGGACGCGAGCCTTCCTATACAATCGATACTCGTCCTGATGCTTCCGAGTGTCCGCCTATCTCGGATGCTGCTCGACAAGCTGAAGAGTGCCGCCAGCTCGCCCGTACGTTCACATGGACGAGCAGCAACGCCAGAAAGAAAACCGTAGCACCTCCCTTCCGGATCTCAGCTATGCCCCAGGGTCTCTTGTATGGCTTGCTGCCTACAACAAACTCCGGAACTGCCATTAAAACTTGTCCCCCGGTACGAGGGGCCTTACACCGTTTTGGAGAAAACCTTTCTGCTTAAATACCTGATTGAGCCAGTTCCTGCTAAGACGACATGCGCCGGCGTGCACATGACTATATATATATATATATATTTGAATTGTTACGGGGAGAAGGCTGTGAAAAATATCTTTTGATAAACAGGCAGGCAGCATACAATATGGAGCCCAGTCTGCACATGCTCGCCCTAAACATCGTCCTCTTTCCTACAATGTTCATTTATGGCATCCCGTAGCATCACCCCCGGCGGCGAAGGCACTGTTTCGGTGCTTGGTTGGTCCGAGTGATATCGCTTCAGCCGAGTGACGTGAACAACGTCAGAACACGATCGCGCGCTGGTGGCAATACCAAGTTTCATATGTCACGTCACGTCACGAATTTCATATGTCACGTCGGTGACTTGGCGCACAACATGGTACGGACCCGAGTACCGTGAAGTTAGCTTTTCGCACAGGCCAACTCGCCGCGACGGCGTCCAGAGAAGGACTGTTTCACCTTGACTAAAGTGGATATCACGATGGTACACGTTGTAGGCCTGTTGTTGTCGTCCCTGCGAAGCGCACAGACGCAGGCGAGGAGTCTCACGTGCCTCTAGAGCTCTAGAGATCACATCGCGGGCATATTCTGACGTGTGGCTAACGGCAGGAAGGAGCGTGTCACAAGGCAACGTAGGTTCTCTTCCGTACATGAGGAAAAATGGCGAGAAGCCTGCAGTGTCATGCCGAGACGTATTATAGGCAAATGTTTCAAATGGAAGGGTGGAGTCCCAGTCAAGATGGTCGGAAGACACGTACATGGCGAGCATGTCCGTGATTGTTCTATCTAGCCGCTCCGTGAGCCCGTTGGTTTGAGGATGATACGCCGTTGTGAACTTGTGCTTTGTAGCACAAAAGTGTAATATGTCTTGGATAATTTGTGATATAAAGTAGCAACCCCGATCGGTAAGCAGTTGCCAAGGAGCGCTGTGGTGTAATGTGACGTCTTCTAGAAAAAAAATTGCCCGCAGCTTCCCTCGGGGGAACACTGAGGAGGATGCGGAGCATATAATTGGTTAACGGGGTGCTAAAGTGCGACTTACTTAGGTCGATGGCTAAATTGGTTAACGTGGTTGTGAAATGGGGTGTTAAATTGCGACTTACTTGGGTCGATGGCTAAATTGGTTAACGTGGATGTAGGAGGGGGTGTTAAATGAGTGAACACGTACACACGTATGCGAAAGGACGGCGCTGGTCGAAGAGACGTCGATCATTGTGTTTGTGGATTCGTTGGAATTCATTTCACCGCGACCTTGGACGTCGACGCGCCGTACAAACCAACCGACGAGCGGCAACTGAGCGAGCGAGCGCCGACCTTGAGTATATATACAGTGCGACGGCGCATGCACTGTCAGCTGTTGAATGTTCTCGAAGGAGAAGCGCGCGCGCGGCACAGATGGCGACGGCGCGACGGCGCATGCGCTGTCAGCTGTCGAATGTTCTCGAAGGAGAAGCGCGCGCGGCACAGATGGTGGGTGACGGCGCGACGGTGCATGCGCGCGCGTCAGCTGTCGAATGTTCGAGAAGCGGTGCGGACGGCGCGGACGGCGCACTACAAGGCGCGAGTATAAGATGCTTCCGCATCTAAAAGTCAGCGACGTCGGTGGCACAACTGGTAGGAAGGGCCCGCGTGATGGCATACCGAGTGGTGTAATCTGTGGCGACTGCTATCCATTTGTTTCTGCTGACCGATAAAGGGAATGGCCCTAGTAAGTCAACACCTACTCTATAAAATGGTTTGGATGGGATCTGAATCGGCTGAAGGCATCCCGCTGAAAGGGTTGTTGGTTTTTTGCAGTGTTGACAGCATTTGTATGAGGCGACGTAACGGCAGATGGATTGGTAAATACCGAGCCAAAAGAAGCGATGTCCAACGCGGTCATAGGTTCTTGAAACTCCCAGGTGACCAGCTGTCGGAATATCATGAAACTGTGCGAGGGCAGTCTGACGCATATAAGTTGTGGTATGATCAACAGCAGCTCAGGTCCGTCAGGATGCGTGCTGTAGTGATGTAAGACGCCATCTTGGAGCAGGAACATACGGAGAGACGGAGGAGTTGTGGAACCACTAAGCCAAAGGATTACATCTCTGAGGTGAGGATCACGGCGTTGCTGATCTCCGATGTTGCTAAACGCAGAAAGTGCCAAAACGCAAAAAGTAGAGTCATCGCTCTCCGAAAGGTCTGCTGGGTCTACTGGATGATGCGACAAGAAATAAGCATCCTCATGGTGGCGACCTGATTTGTAGACAACCGTGTAGGAATATTTCTGTAGCCTCAGAGCCCACCAGCTGAGACGTCCACTAGGACCTTTTAAGGACGACAACCAGCATAAGGCGTGGTGATCAGTGACAACCGTGAACGGGCGTCTATACAAATGCGGCTGAAATTCAGCCACTGCCCAGACGAGTGGTAGGCATTCGCGTTTTGTGATGGAGTAATTTCGCTCTGCTGGCGATAAAAGACGGCTAGCGTATGCAATAATGTGCTCACAGCTATGGTGCCGTTGCGCCGAAACGGCTCCGATTCCGTGGCCGCTAGCGTCGGTACGCACTTCCGTTGGAGCGCATATATCAAAGTGGCCGAGAATTGGTGGCGTCATAAGTATACTCGTCAGTTCAACAAATGCTCTGGCTTGTTCAGGTCCCCGCAAGAAAGTGGCATTTTTTTAGTATATCCGTGAGCGGGCGTGCTCAGTCAGCAAATTTCCGCACAAATATACGAAAATAACAACAAAGGCCCACAAAGCTTCGAACGTCGTTCGCAGAGGTCGGCACAGGGAAAGCCTCGACGGCGCGGATTTTCTCATGATCGGGATGAATACCAGAATAATCGACAAGGTGTCCAAGGATAGTGAGCTGCCGGTGGTCGAAGTGACATTTCGACGAGTTTAGTTGGAGCCCTGCTTTGCGGAAAACCGAAAGAATTGTTGAGAGACGCTCGAGGTGAGCTTCGAAAGTTGGCAAAAAACAATGACGTCAACAAGGTAGCATAAGCAGATTGACCACTTGAAACCGTGAAGAGCGTCCATCATTCGTTCGAATGTAGCCGGGGCATGGCATAAACCGAACGGCATTACTTTGAACTGATAGAGCCCGTCGGGAGTTATAAATGCCGTCTTTTCACGGTCCAGATCATCAACTCATATCTGCCAGTACCCGGAACGAAGGTCGATGGAAGAGAAATAATTTGCTCCACTAAGGCAGTCAAGAGCGTCATCCATCCGCGGCAGAGGATACACGTCTTTTTTGTAACTTTGTTAAGATTTCTGTAGTCGACACAGAAGCGCCAGCTATTATCCTTCTTTCTCACGAGCACAACGGGCGAAGCCCAAGGACTTGAAGAAGATTCATTGATGTCTCGGGCAAGCATCTTGTCGACTTCTTGCTGGATCACGTGACACTCGGTGGAGAAACCCGATTGGGTCACCGGTGTACTGGATTTGCATCACCGGTGTTACGATGGTCGTTTGACCTAGAGGTCGCTCGTAGAGATACAAGACGTCTTGATACGACGCAAGAAGGCCACGAAGTGCCGACACATGCTCGGCCAGGAGATCAGAGGCAATCATTTCAGGTATGCAGTCTAGTGTACTGCCCGACTGAATACTGGCAGATGACGGTGTATCCTCTGTTAAGGCCGATATGTGGTAGTCCCCGGCCGGGACAAGGGTTTCAAGGGATATCCCTCGTGGCAGCACTTAAGAGCAAAGTCCAAGTTTCACAATAGGGAGACATGCCATGTTGTCCTTCATTGTGATGTTGGTGGGGGGAATGCCGCCTCGAGCGAACAGAGGACTGTAGGATTAGATGTAATGACATAATCGCCGTCAGCCACAGGTGGATCAGAAGAGACGTCGATATACGTCACAGCTCGACAAGACAGGCGAACAAAGCCGGCGGAACATAGCTTTGGCGGCGCAGGATCAGGAGGGTTAACGGCGTGTGGTAGGACGAGCTGAAAAACACCAACAGAACAGTCAATTAGGGCGGAATGCTCCGACAAAAATCGAGTCCTAAAATGATGTCATGTGGGAAGTGGTCCAGTACGTGAAACAGAACAGTAGTATGACGTCCAGCAACAGTAACATGGGTGGCACACATCCCAGTGACCGCTGGTGTTGCACCATCAGCTACTCGGACTACAGTGATCGGAGCAGGAGTGAGCACTTTCTTGAGTCGAGCACAAAGGCTGGGGTCATGACTGTTATGTGGGCGCCGGTGTCTATGAGTGCTGCCACAGAAGTACCGTCAAAATTTACTTTAATCAAGTTGTGTCCGGGTATCGTGTGTAGAAAAATTTCTGGTCGGGTCGTCGAAGCAGGCCCACCTCTAGGAGCTGCGCCCGTCAGTTTTCCGAGGACTGGCGGTAGGAGGTTGAGGGGGAGCGACGTCGGTTAGTTGAGCGGGACATGCGTTCAGAGGGCGACGGGGAGCGGTTCAGTCGGGCGGTCCTGGATGGCGAAGCATCGTCTTGTTCCGTGTAGATCGGCATCCGAAAACAAGCAGGTGATCGTCGGGTCTTTGCATTATGCGACCATGGCTGGCAATCCCAGGAAGTGCGGCAATGACGTGAAATATGGCTGACTCGTCCACAGTTGAAGCAGATCGGCCTGTAATGGGAAGTTCGTCATTCTGATGAGTTCCGGTTACGTGGGCGGTTGTTCGGTCTGCGGGACATATTAGGTGTACTGGGCAGTCAATAGTCAGGTCGGTTAACTGGGCATAGCGCTTGAAGTCCGCCGTTGGCCAGTTCCTGGCACACGACACTCTTGATCAAAGAAATCGTGGCGCGAGAGACGTCGGGGCCCGGACTTGGTCAGACAGGGGAGGTGCTGCCTCGATTTCATTTCGCACTATAGGCACGATATTGTCGGAAGCAGCAGGGACTGGTGGCAAATGGGCGTCCTCGCAGGTAGAAGTTGCAGCCGTGTTGGGATTATGCGAAAAGTGTAGAGTGATACGGTGACTTTTCGCATCTTCGAAGCGTCGGCATTCATTAATAACGTCATCTACGGTCGATGAGTTTCGAACCGCGAGGAGATTGAAGGCGTCGTCGGCGATTCCTTTGAGGATGTACGACCTTTTCACATTCCGAGATCTTGTCGTCAATCTTCCGGCAGAGGGCGAGCACATGTTGCGCGTATGTAACGGACGACTCAGTGTAGGACTGGAGTCAGCATGCTAGTTCTTTCTGCGCAGCACGTGGACGCTTGATGGGCTTGCCGAAGAGGTCGATCAGTTTTTGTTTACCGATGTCCCAACTCGTGATATCTTTCTCGTGGTTCGAAAACCGTACTTTAGCTGGACCATCAAAGTAAAAAATAATATTGGGTAACATGAGCGTCGGAACCCAGTTGTACAGAGCGCTCACCCATTCATTCAGCTGAAGCCATTCCTCCACGTCAGTACTGTCACTGCCCGAACAGGTGCCTGGGTCACGTGGTTGGGTCAAGACGACGGTGCGGTTAGTAGCGGTTGGATGCGGTGCTGTAGGTTGTTGCGTTGTAGGACGAAGCACAGTTGGGGTAGTCTCCGAGGAATCGTCGTTCTCGTCTTGATCAAGCATCGCACGGGCAGCCAAGGAACGTCCGCTGCGTAGAATCGTCGTGGATGTTGACTGTGGGAAGACCCGCACTCTCCACCAATATGTTACGGGGAAAAGGCGTCTGAAAAATACCTTTACTTTAGGTAAACAGGCAGGCATAAAATATGGAGCCCAGTCTGCACGATTTTGTCCAAAAAATCAACCTTTTTCTTATAATGCTCATTTGTTGGCACCCCGTAGCAATATAGTCATAAGCATAACATATGCTCAGTTTAACTTCTATCCAACCGCCCCTTCAGAAGAAGCCAGGTGGTCTTTCACAAGCTTTCTTCTACTCTAATGAAGATATGTCCACCATGAGGGATGGTAGATTCAACTACCCATTTTAGAGTGCATTTAGGTAATAATGGTGGCCAATGTTTTATGTTGTAGGGTGATAGGTACTGATGGAAAGTAGGGAATGAGGATGACAAACGAGCCCGCTATATCACGTCAATAGCATTGTGCCAACCTGTCACTTATAGATATGAGCATAGAGCACGATGTATATAGCACTTATCAAAAAAAAACCTTTATGAGAAACAATAAACTTTCCACGACTACTCGAACATGCCATCTTTTGATCTTAGCCGATGGCCTAGCCAATTCGCCACGCCAGAACACGCCGTGCTTATGCGTAAAATGAGTAATGAACACACAAACGCAGTACTGAGTTTCCGCTTGATTTGTTGCATGCTCAAGACAAAGACAATCGCGCTTCCCGACTGGAATCGTATATTTATTAAACACAAACAATATGTAAGAAAACTTCACATGGTCCGACGGGCACGTACAGTACCTGTTAGGGCGAAAATTATTAACATTTTTTGCTATTTGCAAAGGCAATTGAGGACAGATGTTTTTGTGATTCATTTGAATTCAATAAAGGCACACATATTTAGAATTTTCGCGTTTTCTCACGCGCTCCACTATACAAAGCGGCCGCAGTTGTGCACTGATTAGTAGCTCCGTAAAACGCCTCAACTACTCACCATTTTGGTGAAAAAACAATTGCGATGACTGTATGGATGGGTTGAAACACATTATATGGCTCTAAAACTCGTGCTAGTTTTTTTTTTATTCTGTAACTGTCTGCTTCCAATTTGGGGACCGAACGACCTGCTGGAATGTGACGTTCGGGCAAAATATAACCTAAACCTGTTTCTATAAGGCGCCCCAATATAGACGTCCGTATTTTCACATATTCGGAGTGATTCGGCCCTCATCACCACAAGTGCAGCAGAAATCTGCATTTTTTTTTCTGCTGTGATGTCCTAAGCTGCTAATTATAGTCAGTGCTAAGTTGCAGGAGAACTAAGATGATGCAAATATGCTTAAGGGCTACCTGAATGACGTAATGAATTCAATGATCTTGAAGGCGATGCCATCAAGGGTGAAACCACTGTATGGCTTGGCGCAAAAAATGAGCATATTTACCTTTATACAGTCCTTCAACTTCATCGTATACTCACCCAGAAAAAAAAAATTGGCCCCGTATCTGCATGTAATCTGCAAAATGTCGTCGAAAGTGAACAAAACTAATATTTGATGTTCTGCGCAAGAAAATCGGTGAATGGTATTCTGGAGGTGCTGCGTTAGAGTGCCTCGAGCGTGCAGCGGATGCGAACAAACACATCAAGTCACGTCACACGTGAGACATTAGCGCCATCTGGCAGTTGTCTTAGAAAACAAAGCGCATGGCTCTGAGACGGGTGTGCGCGCCCATTTCAGAGGTGATAACGTGTAGAACGCAAGGCGACGGGTAGGTGCCACCACCGTTTCGTTTTAGCAAGCACTTGCCTTTTGGTGCAAGCGTTGCATGGTCAGCTTAGCGTGATAAGCGCTACGGTCCCTACAATTACTTATGTATGTCTTTTCTAGCAACACGCGCACATGCGAAACATATACGTGTTCTTATGTTGCTCCAGATATGCGCAATAATTGCTTGTTAGTTGAAAATTGCACAAGCATGAACGCTCAACCTTGAGCAACCTAGGTGGGCGCTGCGGATGAGGTCGGCCGTTTCAAGTACCCGAAGCCGTTAAGAGTGTACAAACAGACAAACGTACATACAGACAGACAGACCAAAATGTTTGCGTCGGAGGTCCCCAAGAAATACTATCGTCTTTAATACTTCTTTCTAGTATCACATACATAATGAGATTTCCTTCCGCTGTATGTGTAGTATGAAATTGGAATCTTTTGTGGTTTAGAGATAAACAACGTTGTCGTACAGCTAGGAATGTGCTGTTTGAGATCTCTCAATATGTTATTGTCTGTGTTTCTTAGTTATTTCATCTGAAGCTTCGTCACGCTTGCCATGAGTTCCTTTGCTTTGCCCACGCGAGCTTTTATACCCAAATAACTACTCTATAAGACGGCCAGATTTATTTGCTTACACAATTTCTTTTGTAGCCTGCCCCAGATTGACTGCTATGTCTGGACCAGACAAAAGACGCCTGGACTGCGCGGAAGGCGCAACACAGTCACAGCGAAAGCTAGAAGAGCAGCCTTAAAGAGCCTTTCAAAGCACTCATTGGGTACGTACTGCAAGCACAGTTGCTTTATACCACTATGGAATGAATATTAAATTTTTTAGGTAGTAGGCTTGCATTAGCTATGATATTAGTCACTCTTTTGAGAAGCGTCGTATTTGCTACACACTTCCAAGAAATTTCGCGCTGATGCAGTGGCTGACGCCTGCAGTGCATGCAGTGGCTGACGACGATGAGGAATTATGTTGAAAGTGGGTATGCACCACAGTTAATAGGGGCTTTTGTAATGGGTTGGAGCATTGGATGACCCACTTGTTACGCTATTCTCATTGTGCGATGACTGGTTGTTCTTTCTAAGTTTCAAAACGCTTTATAAGTCGTAATAATGCAATTGCTTTCCCGACATCAAGCCTTCCTAAGACAAGTTTGCCAACAAGATCCAAGCACTGGCGTTGCTCAATGGTAGACAATGGGCTGGCACCCAGCGTACCCGGGTTTGAGCCTCACTGCGTTATTGTGGCTAGGCTATTTTCCCTAGTTCCACGTGATGTGGTTATGGACACCGGCGGCAGCGGTGGCGGCGGCAGACAACTGCGCATGACCCGAGTATGTCATGTCAGCTTTCGCTGTGATACGGCGAGCACCAACGAAACCTATTGCCGTGTCGTTAGATTCACAATTTAAATATGTTTTAAAGCTTGTAAAATACACCTGAATTTTCTTCAAAGTTATTCACTTTTAATTTAACTCTACACTCACAGTTGAACCAAATTGTACCACGTCTTAGCCATTGGTATGCACTAAATATTTTAACTCAGCAGAATTTGCATTTAGTTTACCGTTATTATTTTAACTGGCAAGCCAACAATATTGTTGGCCTCAGAAGATATCCGCAAAACAGAACGCTTCAGGGCTTCAGCTTTTCCCAACAAAATATTGCATCAATTAGACTCAATCTCTTTTTTATTTGACGAAGTAAGGAACTCATACCGCCGGCTGTATTTTATTTCACTAAACGTGTGGTTTTTGTCATTGTTCTCTGATCACACGTATTTGTGTTGTCGGGAAAAGCAGTTTATGGCATCTATGGTAAGTTAATTTTTTATCAGTGTAGAAGGGTGCCTGAAAGATAAGTATTAAAATTTTCAAAAACCTTCTTGTTTACGTTTAATGAGTTATATATCATGTGCGAGGGCGCTCAACAAAAGGTTGATCGGCCTGTTGAGGATAAAATGACATGCTTCTCGTTGTAACCTATTTACTGCAGTATACTTAAAATTTAAGAATTTCGGTGCACAAAAGAATGTAGAGGGTGGCAAGAAAAGCAGCTAATGGGTAATTATTCGCTTTTAGGGAGCTTATCTAGAGAGCAGTTGGCGAAATGAATCAGGGCATCATGATGGTGGCGCTTCATTGAAGTAATAAAAATTTGATGATGACTATTTTTAAATTTCACGGCTGAACACTTTGTGAAAATAAATTTGGACTAGAGATATTTTCATAGATGCAGTCGGTTCCTATACGGACAGTGAAGACGCTCCTCTGTGGCGTTCGCTGACACTCCTTCAGCAAATGTCAGGAAAAGATCATGCAGCAGATAAAGCAGATGGCGCAGATGCTTGTAAATAAGGGAGGCATACTAGCAATGTAAAAAAATAATGACACGTTCATAATAAACCAGTGTATAGATAACCAATTCCCAAAGGGAATGCATGTGGCTCTAGAAGTAATGCATTTTCCGTAGCCCACATTCTGTATTTACCCCAGGAGCAATTCCTGAGCACTTGAACTATTCTGGCGTGCCTCTAAAGCAACAAAAACTGTTTTTAGCAGTTTTCATAGTAAAAAAAATATTAGGTGCACGGTGTAATCAAGTCTTGTAAAGATCCTTGATGATGTGGCGCACACCTACGCTGGGGATTGGCCAAGAATCAGATTGTTTTCATGAATTCTTTGTTTAAAACAGGTTACGATTGATGTAATTACGAGAAATAAAAGAAAAGATGGAACAGGGCAAACGTGACGGTTGAATTGTTGATAATCTGTAGTGTAATGCAATTTGAATAATGTGAATTTGGAAAAGTCAAAATCTACCGAAGATCGATTTCAGCACTTATACCTCTTTGTACTTTACACGAACCTCTGCAATGCGTCAACAATCTTCGCGCCACTGTGGCCAAAAGACAAAGCACCAAAAAAAGCACAATTTAAGCATTTAAATCTATTCCGAGAAGGTGGGGAACGGCACCTAAAGTGTTTTTTCGTAAGGCAGATAATCTATTGCAGTAAATGAGTTAATGCTCAGCTGACTCATTTATTCACAGACAGGACGATGAGGGGAGGCTGTCAGACCAGCTCGTGTAAATATAAATTTAGCTGCGGAATTGGACAGCGCAGTCTGGTGATTGCAACTTTCGTTCCTCGCGTTGTGACATAATTTACTATTCTAATCGTATAGCAAGTGCTTGAATTCTGGTGTGGCTGTTATGAAGGTGTAGAAAATGCCTCTAACAACAGTTTTCTTCTATTCTAGCGCCTATTATTAATTTTGATGCGAGTAGTACCTCAATAAAAGGCCCGTTTGAAGACGACTTTGCCAGCGCATCTGCCATTTCATTCTTATAAATGCCCCTATGTCCCGAAACCCAGACCAATTTGATCAGATTAGAATGTGAGGGAACTCATGCTTTGAAAGCACTCTGAGCATGCGAGTTCTCATATACATTAGGAATGGCACATACTGATAGTGAATCCGTTAAAATTACTGCAGAACTTACTGGATTCGTTATTTTATGGAGAGCTAGAATTATCGCAAAAAACTTGCGTCAAAGATGGGCACAAAATCTAAAAGGTGAAGCGAGAAGAAACAGTGCAGGGAAGGATAAAAATTAGCAATTTCACAATTTTCTTCACTTTGTGACGCATCAGTCACTATGACTACTTGTATTGGCGTATGTGCCAGGTAATCTCTTAATATAGCTTCTTTAAAACTGAGCGGCAATAATTTTAAGTTTTTCGAAACTATATCAATAAATTTAATTTATTACCATTGTAATGGTACTGTATAAAGGAACATCATTACTTTGAACGTCTATATCACCTGGAAAGCACTGTATGACCAGAATTTGGGGTACGCGAAATTGTGACCAGTGTTGTCCAAAACACAAGTCAGAATGGTCAACAAAAACTGTTTCTCAGCGCCTTACTGGTAATTCATACAGCCTGAGACATGACTGTGTAGCTAACAACTTAAAATGAGTAGCAAGTGAGGAAAGCCTAGCTTCCAGATACAAGATCTTGATAGCACAAACTTAAAGAGACCTAAGCATAGTTTCAAGGCTTGTCTCTCTGTGACTACAAGAGGATGCATCTTGTAAGCAGGTGCCCCCACGTAGAACACGCTCTTAAACTAAAGCACCGGGTGGCATAATGTGAAGGGGCGAGATCTTGGTTTAATATAGCGCCCACAGAAAATCGGCTGCCGAACCATATGGCTGAGTTGCCTCTCGCGCAAGCGTCTAACGCACAGGCGTCTTCGTCGTCTTAGCAAAGTGCTACGCTTGCTCTTGTCGATGGTGAACTGTAACATCTCTCCTCCCCAGCGGAAGTACTGTCACGGCGCTTGGTACGGCGGCGACGAACTAGCAGGGTGATAGGGTTTGCATTTCAAAACGTGGACAACGTCCGTCAGGGGTGAGGAGGCCGAAGAGGCGTTGTTTAGGGGTGTTATCTCGTAGTTAACGTGACTTAGTTGTCGTAACACTTTGTAGAGTCTATGGTAGTGTGGTAGTAGCGTCTCTGATAAGCCGACTTGGCGGTTTGGTGTCCAGAAATGTACCAGAGACCCAGGCGGGAAGTGCACGCTTTGGTGGCGACTGTCATAATGGTCTTTTTGGTGCTCTTGCGACAAGTGCAGCTGATCATGGACAAGCTGACGGGCTGCATGGGCTCGAGAAACGACATCGGTGGCGTACTCAGTAGACAAGGGGGCAGCTTAAGGAAGGAGCATGTAAAGCGGTAACGCTGGATGCCGGCTAAATAGCAAATAAAACGGAGAATATCTAGCTGTGTCGTGTCGTGAAGAGTTGTGCGCAAAGGTGACATAAGAGAATGCTTTGTCCCAATCATGGTGATCTGATGAAAACGTACATTCACAGCATCTGCGTCAGTGTTTGGTTCAGACGCTCGGTCAATCGTTTGTCTGTGAATGATAAGCGGTGGTACGCTTCTGCTCAATGGAGAAGGCGCGGAGAATGTCATACACAACACGTGAAAGGAAGTACCTCCCTCAATCAGTAAGCAGCTGCCGCGGAGCGCCGTGATGAAGAATGACTTCATAAAAGAGGAAGTCAGTGACGCCAGTGGGAAAGCTTGTCGGCAGTGCTTGAGTGATGGCAAAGCGTGTGGCGTAATCTGTCGCTGCTGCAACCCATTTATTCCTGGAGGTGAACGTAGAAAACGGGCCCAACAGGCCAAGACCAACACGAAAGAATGGTTCCGTCGGTATGTCTATGGGCTGTAGGAGGCCAGATGGTAGCACAGAGTGGCGCTTCGAAGTTGGCAGCGGTCGCAAGCAGTGATGTAGCGAACCACAGAACAATACAGTCCGGGCCAGAAAAAGCGACATCGCACACGATCGTGTGTACGAGAGACGACTAAGTGACCGGCTGTAGGCACGTCGTGGAGTTGTTCGAGAACCCTGGAAAGCAGGTGATGTGAAAGCGCGAGTACTAATTCCGAGCCATCAGCGTTGAAGCTGCGGCGGTAGAGAATGTTATCGTGCAGTTCGAACAGGTAAACAGAAGGATCTCTTGGAGCAGAGGTCAGACACTCGATGATGGAGAGTAACGATGGGTTATGTCGTTGTTCGCTGGAGATATCACCCAAAGCGCAGATGGAGAGTACGCAGGGGTCTGATTCAAGGTTTGTCAAGTCGGGCGTTTTCAACCGGATGACGTGACAAACACTCTGCGTCTGTGTGCAGGCATGCCGACTTGTAGTAGACCACGAACGAGTATTCTTGCAGACGCAGCGCCACGTGACCAAGACGTCCAGATGGGTCCTTTAGCGATGAGAGCTTACATAGAGCGTGATGGTCAGTAACAAAGGAAAAAAGTTCGGCTATATAGGTAAGGCCTGAATTTTTTCATGGCCCATACTAAAGCTAGGCATTCACGCGCAGTAATGGAAAACGTCCGTTCAGCAGGTGAACGAAGACGACTGGCGTGAGCAATCACGTGGTCCTTCCCATGCTCTCGTTGGCCGAGGACTGCTCCTATTCCATGGCCACTAGCATCGGTTCGAAGCTCTGTAGGTGATGCAGAATCGAAATGGGCCAGTATTGGTGCGGTAGTCAGCAGATGAATAAGAGCCGAAAAAGCGTCCGCTTGCTCTACCTCCCATGCGAACGTGACGTCCTTCTTTAAGAGATCAGTAAGTGGTCGAGTGAAGTCAACGAAGTTGCGGACAAATCGACAAAAACAGGAACATAGGCCGACAAAACTTCGGACATCCTTGGTCGAACGCGGTTCCGGAAATTCTTGTACTGCTCGCAGCTTCTCAGGATCCAGTGGAACACCAGCGGCACTGACAAGGTGGCTGAGTATGGTGATTTGGAGACGTCCGAACTGATATTTTGCAGAAATGAGCTGAAGAGCGGCTCTTCAAAAACGTCTAGAACGGCCGACAGACATGCCATATGGCTGTGAAAGGTAGGTGAAAAGGCGATGACATCGTCTAAACACTATAAGCAGGTGGACCACAATATCCTCGGAGAAGGGAGTCTATCACGCGCTTGAAAATTGCCGGCGCATTACATAGTCCACAACGGCATGACCTTGAACAGGTAGAGGCCATCGGGTGTAACGAAAGCGGTTTCTTCGCGATCCATGGGTTCAAGAGAAATTTGCCAATAGCCCGACCAAAGGTCGATAGACGAAAAGTATGGGCACCATTGAGGCAATCGAGGGCGTCATGAATCCGAGGCAAATGGTAGACATCTTTATGAGTGACTTCGTTCAAATGACGCCAGTCCACGCAAAAGCGCCAGCTGCCATCCTTCTCAACGATCATGACTGGGGAGGTCCAGGGGCTGGTGATGGTTCTATGACGTCTTCAGCAATCAATTTGTCCACTTCATTCTGAATTACCTGGCGTTCCTTGTGAGATACGTGTTATGGACGCCGTCGTATAAAAACTGGCATCACCAGTGTTGATCCGGTGAGTCACGGCAGTTGTTTGGCCGAGAGAGCAGTGGTCAAAATTGAAAATGTCTCTATATGAGGTTAGCAGACGACGGAGGCTGGCAGCTTGCACTGGGGTGAGATCGGGAACAATCATCTTGTTAATGTCGACGGCAGGCAGAAGGTGACTGCGGGAAAGACAGGGAGATTTAGCATCTATGTCGAAACCAGTAACGTTGCAGCTGTCAAACGGAGATAGGGTGGCCAAAGGCATGTCTTACGGAATAACTTGAATCAAGAGACTGACTTTGAGTAGGGGTATAACCACTGTATTATCAGCGACGGAGACAACAGTGTGAGCAAGGGCGACGTCTCGGGCGACGTCGATCATAGGAGTGACACGGTAGTCACCATCGGGTACATCACGTGAGCACGACAAAGTGGCATATGTAGCAGCTCGCAGAGGCAAGAGAACGTGGTGACGAGAACATGAACGTGGAGAACGGTCACCTGGAAAATCGGCAAGCTGTGGCAGCTCAAGCTGAAGAGCACCAGTCGCACAATCAATAAGCGCAGAATGACGTGACAGGAAGTCCAAGCCAAGTATTAGGTCGGGACGACACTTTTCAATGACGGCAAACTGAACTAGTGTAGGATGACCGGCAATGGACACATAGGCCGTACACATCCCTTGAACGGCAGGGGTCCTCCCATCAGCGACTCTGAGTGAGCTGGAAGTGGCAGGCGTGAGCACTTTATGTAGGCGTCGGCGAAGGTTCGCGCTCTTTACAGAAATGTGCGCTCCAGTATCTACAAGGGCAGAAATAGTCACAGCTTCAACGTCAGCGCCTAACAATCTTTGTCGCGTCGGAAGCGTCAAGAGAGGATTGGGGGGGGGGAGTCGATAAACCAGCGTCACCTCCGGGTGCTGCACCGTTTTGGTTTCTGGTTAGGCAGTAGCGGGGTTGAATGTGGACGACGGCCTGTGAGTCTGCGTTGAGCGAGACGACTAGCGACGTCCTGGAGGCGAACGCGACTGACGACTATGCGGGGACGGAGATCGGCTGTTGAACCTTCTGTAGTTTTTTGGCGAAGAAGGCTGCGCGGAAAATGCAAAACGGGTGCTGTCCAATCAATAGTAAGGTTCAGACGACGTCCCAAGGTGGCGAGGACCAGCGGTAATTGCAGTAGCGGACGACATGACCAAAACGGTGACAATAAAAGCAAATTGCTCAATTGTCGGCGGTTCTCAACGCAGCAGGGTCGCGAGATCGAACCGTAAACTGCTTTTCGTGATAGGACGAGGGTGAGCCGGAGCAGGGGTAATGGCTTCAAGTTCGCGCCGTACAACTCGGGACAGCTGATTTGATTAAACTGGAGGTGTCGGCTGTGTTCATGCATGGTCTTCGCAAGACAACGCTGCAGCCGTATTCGGAAGGTGGGCAAACACACTGTCGATCCACCGGCTCTTCGCTAGCTAAAAGCGCCGGCATTCCTTCTTAATGGCGTCCAATGTTGAATAATTTTCGCAGATGAGGAGGTTGAATGCATTGTCCGCAATCCCTTTTAGAATATGTCCAACCTTGTCAGCCTCCGGCATCTCGGCATTGCCTTTGCGACACAATTCTAACATATTTTCTACATACGAGACGTATGACTCTATCGAGGTCTGCGCCCGAGACGCAAGCATTTTGTTCGCGGCCAATTTTCTTCCTATAGGCTTCCCGAACAGGTCCAACATTTTCTCCCTGTACATTGCCCAACTCCCAAGTTTTGCTTCATGGTTCTCATACCACGATTTGGCGGTTCCCTTCAGATAGAACAGGTTCGCCAGCACAAGAGTTGGGCCCCATCGGAATCGAGTTCTCACACATTCGTACTCTGCCAGCCACTCTTCAACGTCCACTTCATCTGGATCGTCGGAACCACTAAACGGGCCAGGATCCCGCGGGGGTTCGAGCATGAAGGTTGTGGTCACAGGAGGAGATGTAGTTGCTGCATCATCTCCAGCTGCATGAACACCAGGAGCAGATGCAAATGCCATATTTTCCGTCATTGTTGCAGAAGGACCCTTCAAACGACCGCCGCCGCGAAGTTCCGTTGCGAGGCGGTCACCCGGCACCTCTACCAAATGTGTCTGGCCGAGATTTAGGTTTAAATACAGCGTCCACAGAGAATCAGCATCCGAACAAGATGGCTGAGTTGCCTCTCGCGCAAGCGTCTAACGCACAGGCATCTTCGTCGTCGTCGCAAAGTGCTACGCTTGCTACTGTGGATGGTGCACCGTAACAATATATACAATACATACTTACAATACACTGAGATAAGAGTCTTTATCCACATACCTAACCAATCTTTACTGATTTTGCCTCATATTCCCACCGCACGACTTTCATTTGCTGCAATGTACTCAATGTGTGTCTTCAAGACATTGATTAGCCATAAGCCACCCCCCCCCCACCGGATATTTTACATTCACTACTTGAGGAATTCCAGCTGCGGAGCAACTGACCACGGCGGCAGTCAGATCTGCAAAGCAGCAGAGGGTGTTAGGAATCTCTTGATACAGACAGGCCACCATTGGAACTTGAACTTAGCAACGTGTAACGTTAGAACGTTATCTAGTGAGGGAAGTCTAGCTGTATTATTCGAGGAGCTAGAGGGCATTAAATGAAATATAATAGGGCTGAGTGAGGTTAGGAGGACATATGAGGCCTATACTGTGCTACAGAATGGGCACGTCATTTGCTATCGGGGCTTGGCAGACAGAAGAGAACTAGGAGTAGGGTTCCTAATTCACAGAAACATAGCTGGCAACATAGAGGATTACTATAGCATTAATGAAAGGGTGTTAGGCATTGTAATTAAACTGAATAAAAGATACAAAATGAAGGTAGTACAGGCTTAGGCGCCTACATCCAGCCATGATGACGCTTCAGTTGAAAGCTTCTATGAAGACGTGGAATCGGCAATGAGTAAGGTGAAAACACAGTATACTATAGTAATGGGCGACTTTAATGCAAAGGTAGGGAAGAAGCAGGCTGGAGACCAGGCAGTAGGAGATTATGGCATCGGCACTAGAAACGCCAGAGGAGAGCTACTAGTAGAATTCGCAGAACGCAATATTCTGCGTATTTTGAATACCTTCGACCGAAAACGAGAAAACCGCAAGTGGACATGGAAGAGCCCTAATGGCGTAAATAAGAACGAAATAGACTTTATAAGGACTGCACACCCAGGAGTCGTGCAGAATGTGGAAGTGGTTGGCAAGGTAAGATGCAGTGACCATAGAATGGTACGGGCTCGAATCCGCCTAGACTTGAAGAAGGAACGACAGAAACTGATACGCAAGAAGCCAATCAATGAGCTAGCACTGGGAGAGAAAGTACAGGAATTCAGAGTGTCACTGCAGAACAGCTACTCTGCTCTTAGCGAGGAAACCAACCTCAGCGTAGATACAATGAATGATAATCTGACGAGTATCATCACGGAGTGTGCAGTGGAAGTTGGAGGCAGGGTAGCTAGACAGGACACCGGCAAGCTTTCCCAGGAAACGAAGAACCTAATTAAGAAGCGTCAAATCATGAAAGTGTCAAGTACAACAGACAAAATAGAACTGGCAGAGATTTTGAAGTTGAATAATAAACGTAAAGTATGCGATGTAAGAAGGTATAACATGGAGAGAATTGAGCACGCTCTGAAAAACGGAGGAAGCGTCAAAGCAGTGAAGAGGAAACTTGGATAGGCAAAAGGCGGATGTATGCACTAACTACCGATATGGATAGGGTAGTTAAAATAGCGGAGGAGTTTTACAGAGATCTGTACAGTAGCCGAGACAACCACGACCTTAATACTATAAGAACTAGCAGTAACCCAGACGACACCCCACCGGTAATGATAGAAGAAGTCAGAAAAGCTTTGGAGAGCATGCACAGAGACAAAGCTGCTGGTGAGGATCGGGTAACATCAGATCTGCTGAAAGATGGAGGACAGATTGTGTTAGAAAAACTAGCCACTCAATTTACGAGGTGTCTCCTGACTGGAACAGTACCAAAGTCTTGGAAGAACGCTAACATCATCTTAATACATAAGAAAGGAGATGACAAGGACTTGAAGAATTACAGGCCGATCAGCTTGCTCTCTTAATATACAAGCTAATTACAAAGGTAATTGCTAGCAGAGTAAAGAAAACATTAGAATTCAATCAACCAAAGGAACAAGCGGGATTTAGAACAGGCTACTCAACAATTGACCACATTCATACTATCAATCAGGTATTAGAGAAATTCTCAGAGTATAACCAACCACTATACATAGCCTTCATAGATTAAGAGAAGGCGTTTGATTCAGTAGAAATATCAGCCGTCATGCAGACACTGCGGAATCAGGGCGTAGATGAAATATATATAAACATTCTGGAAGAAATCTACAGGGGATCAACTGCAACCATAGTGCTTCATAAAGAAAGCAACAGAATACCATTAAAGAAGGGTGTAAGGCAGGGGGACACAATCTCCCCAATGCTATTCACTGCGTGCTTACAGGACGTTTTCAGGAGCCTAGAATGGGAACAGTTAGGGATAAGAGTTAATGGAGAGTACCTCAGTAACCTGCGCTTCGCCGATGACATTGCATTGCTAAGTAACTCAGGGGACGAATTGCAACTCATGATTACGGAGTTAGACAAGGAGAGCAGTAAGGTGGGTCTTAAAATTATTCTGCAGAAAACAAAAGTAATGTACAACAACCTCGGAAAGGAGCAGCGCTTTGCAATAGGTAATAGTGCACTTGAAGTTGTAAAAGACTATGTCTACTTAGGGCAGGTAATAACCACAGAGCCTAACCACGAGATAGAAGTAACTAGAAGAATAAGAATGGGGTGGAGCACATTCGGCAGGCACTCTCAAATTATGACAAGTAGATTGCCACTGTTCTTCAAGAGGAAGGTATATAACAGCTGTATCTTGCCGGTACTTAGCTACGGAGCAGAAACCTGGAGACTCACAAAGAGGGTTCAACTTAAATTGAGGACGACGCAGCGAGCAATGGAAAGAAAAATGGTAGGTGTAACCTTAAGAGACAAGAAGAGAGCAGAGTGGATTAGGGGACAAACGGGAGTTAAGGATATCATAGCTGCAATAAAGAAGAGGAATTGGACATGGGCTGGGCAGGTAGCACGTAGACAGGATAACCGCTGGTCATTAAGGGTCACCAACTGGATTCACAGAGAAGGGAAGCGGGGTAGGGGGAGACAGAAGGTTAGGTGGGCAGATGAGATTAAGAAGTTTGCGGGTATAACTTGGCAACAGCAAGCACAGGACCGGGTTAACTGGCGGAACATGGGAGAGGCCTTTGTCCTGCAGTGGACGTAGACAGGCTGATGATGATGATGATTATGATGACTTGAGGGATTGGATCCAGATAATAGGAGAGCGAGATGTGAAAAGGGTCTTTGAGTTAAAATGTTAAAAGAGAACATTTCTTGACTTTTAATATAGGTGTAAACTATCAAGTTACATTTATACGGCAGATAGGTATGACTGTAATATTTCAAATAGCCTATGTATGCCCTCTGCTGCTGAGAAAAAATGCGATATCGTCCGCATACACATAAGTGTGAACCTCCTGGGGCCTTGGTACAGAGCTCATCAAGATATTGAACGCCGGGGAAAGGACGGCCACTTGCGGGACGCCTCTTGTTTGCACATATTTAGAAGACGAGATGCCGCTTTTGTAACAGTAAAACGTTCTATTGCGTAAAAATTCTGCTATCCATGACTGCATAGAGTTTGGGAAGTCAAGGCTGTGCAGCTGGCTGATTAACCCTATATGCTCAAAGCGGTCGTACGCTTTTGCTATATCGAAAGTGACGAGCGCAGCATATTTTCCTTTACGCTTAGCTAATTTTATGATCAACAGTATCAGTTAGTGGTTTTCTGCTTCTTCATCTGGCAGATTAACAAATCGTTGTGGTTGCATATTTTCCTTACGTACATACGTTTCACAGCTACTGAAACTTCGCTTGGTGCCTTTTTATATGTGTGAAAATCAATTGAAAACAGACAGACAGACAGACAGGCAGACAGAGAACTTTATTTAGGTCCCGAGGAACACCACCTCAAGGAGGTAGAGCAGCGGGCCGCTCCCACGTCGGAACGGGTAGGCCGAGCCTCACCGCCGCGTCGTGGGCCCTCTGGGCTGCTCAGAGTTGATGTGCATGTTCTGAGCTCCTGAGCGCAGAGCTCCATTCCTCTTTGGTCATGTGCCGAGAGCCCCGTGATGAAGGGCACTGCCAGAGCATGTGTTCTAACGTAGATATGGCGCCGCAATCTGGGCATGTTGGAATATTGCTTTCAATAAACTGGCTGTGGGAACGAAGACTGGGGTACGACCTGGTTTGAAGCATGCGGAGGGTAGATGCCTGGACCCTACAAAGTTGCATATGAGGAAGAGGAAAATCCTTCTGTCCAGCTGATAATATTTGGTCATCTCGTTGAAGTTGAGGAGAACATCCCTAAAGACCATTAGGTTGGAGTCTGAAGGTCCCGCAGGCTGCCCAGCATGGTGAGTAAGTTCCCGTGCTCGGGCGTGGGCGACCTCGTTAGGTTCGCCATGGAGGCCAGTTGTGATCCGAGGTGAGGCAGAAACGAAATTATGGCGTGTTCTGAAATGTCTCTATTACCTAAGATGCGAGCAATTGAAAACACAATAATATTTATTCAGTCAATGATTCATATTGTGCAAGTTGAAAGATTAGCTACCTTTAACCTCATTCATCTGCTCTGGATGTAAGTCGCACGTGACTTCTGGTACCGTCATTTTGTCAGCGTGAGACACCGGATTGTTTTACCGTACTAAATGGCACAAAGGCCACAATCTTGTAATGATAGCCTGTCTGAATTTTGCGAAAAAATACATTCTTTTTTACATTCCATGTAAGAATTGTACAGCTAATTCATGATCACCGTGGTGAACACCTCAAGTTCATTTTCGTTTTTGTGGGGCGGCCTTGGCCAAAACTGTGCTGTGGCACCTGGCTTGAAACTGTATAATTTCTATGAATGCTTATTGTAAGCGTCACGTCTATAGTGAAAGGCTACTTTTGTTCACGTTCAAGCCCAGCACTATCCCTCATAATTCCTATAATAGTGCCATTAGATGCACCCTTTTGCCCTGTACCTGAAAACAATGGGCAAGAACGCTAAGTTGAACAGGTGTGGACACATCACGAACCCCTCACTCGTGTAACCTTACCATTGCTTCATATACACTGACAGTAATGGGCTTCCCTTCGCTTTTTATAGACAACTTTAGCGAAAAGAAGGCTCCCCTTCTTTATGGGCTGTTGCACGGGAGCACTAAAGCCCACGCCACTTCCTCGGCAGTGAGATTTTGGTTGTCACGCAAGTTAGCAGCAGCCCAGTGAAGAGTAAGGAGGTACCAATAATAATAATAATAATAATAATAATAATAATAATAATAATAATAATAATAATAATATCATTATTGTTGTTCACCTTTGCGACAGCTCATGCTGCAGTTCAATTGTAGAGGCTCTTTTTATTCGTCTTTGGAATGGTGTTTCTATAGGTGTAGTATTTCGCCAACCTAATTCCGTTATAGCCGGCTTCATTACTGTGATGAGAAGTACCATGATCCCCATTGTGGCCTCCAAAGGGCCTCTTGTTGTTTGCGGCGATACTAACATTGACGTTTCTGGAGACACGTACTATGACTACATGTTTTCGCTACAATCACTTAGTCTGAAAGATGACACTCTATCGCCTACTCGTGTTACGGACCATTCGGAATCCATTATTGATCATATGTTGTGGAGCACTGAATTTAATGTATAGGTAGGTCTATACGTTGTTGCTATTGCAGATAACCATCATACTCTTCTGTTTTACCCCCACAACACATTTGTGGTTCTCGACGTACCTGCCCACAAACGGACAACAAGTGCAGATTAGAATTCCTTGCAAATACTACTTAAAGCTACAAATTTTGATGCCCTCTAAGATAAAGATTTGGACGTCCAGTATGACAACAGTGTTCAATGTATTGCGGATGCCAGTGAACAATCCACGCTCAGCGGCTCGTGCTGAAACTATGAGCATGCCATATGTCCATGAATGAATAGAAATATACTTGATGTCTTGAAGCCAAAATATTCTTACTATGACAAATAGAAAAACAACAAGAGCAATGAATACAACAACCATTTTAAATTTTAGAACCTAAATGCACCATCAACGGTTGCTAGTAATTTCTACCTGTGTGACGTGCCGGAGAGTGACATCCGAAAATTTATTAGGAAGTTGCCAGGGAACAAGGCAGCTGGCCTTGACGCCATATCATAAGGATTTTAAAAGAAACTATTTATATCTTGTATCGTTCATTGTGTAAAATATTTATTCATGCATTTTCTTCTAAAACGTATGCTGAAATTCTTGAAACTGTCACGGTAATTCGAGTTCACAAATCCAGTGATCTTAATCTTCTAGACAGCAACAGACCAATATCTGTGTTACTTGCAAAAATAAAATGATTGGACCTTACCTAACAAAAACACACCAACTACTTTGGTACCCCGCAGATGCTGGCCTGGACGGTTATGAGAGAAGTTGACGATTTAGCTCGAGATTTGACGAGCTGAATGGAGCATCAGCACCGAGCAGTCGAAGCTCATTTAATGGCTCCGCAAGATATCGGCATGAGACAATGTAATATTTAAGCGGTTAGATAGGCATCGAGAAAGACGACGTTATTTTGGTGTGTGGGGCGTACTTTCGTGAAGCTCGAATCGCCTTCGCAGAGTGCTCTCGTGGGTACGCAGTTGCTGTGATCCGTAATAACCACGTCATGAACTCGTCACTCTCAGACGTGATAGCCTCGACCATTGAGAAAACAGTGACAAAGCTATTGGAGAACCTTTTATGACGCTGACGGAGTCATTTACTCGAATAGTAAATGCACAAATCGCTCAAGTCCTCATGAATGTTAATCATCCACATGCAGCCTTTATGCTCTCTTCAGCTAAAGAGATTAGTGCAGGATCTGTAGAAACAGGGCCTTCTGAACCCAGCTACCCAATAACAACACCTGTTGAGTTATATTGATCAAGAGCTGGTACATCGGACTGCGGCCGTAAAATAATCCCTATTGAACATCTGGATAGGAGCTCTGATTGAGGTTCACAGGACTCACAAATGAAATTCGACACAAAAAAAATGAAACGGCGGGTGTCACCACAAAAACATAGATCTCCAGTGAGTCCTAAATGGAAAAGTAAAAAAAATCAGAGAGAAATTGCATCAGAAGAGGATTTTTTGAAAGATAGCTTTTTGCAGAAGGCAGTGAACGCTGCAGGCATACGCTCAAAATAGGTGGATTAAGAATCTTGCAGTGGAATTGCCGGTCAATTTTTTCCGCAACTGCTGATTTATTTTGCCTTCGTAATAATCAGCATTCCCCTGATGTTATAATATTGCAAGAAACTTGGCTTTTTAAATAAAAAACCTTCATCTTAAAACCTACCGAACATTTCACCTAAACCACGCCTCTCGGGGAGTTTTAGAAGTGTTTATCTCTTCGAAAATTGCACAACGGGTAAAAGTTACAGGACAAATAATGGATTTAGAGAGTGAAATTTTAACATTAGATATTTCTTTCCGGGACACCTTCCCTTTTCGTTAGTAGACGTTTATTTTCCGTCAGGTGTTCAAAATTCTAGTGTTTTAGATACCATAATTTCGTATTGCAGAACAGACATATTAATGGTAGTAGACTTCAATTCTCATCACACTTCGTGGGCACTCAGAACAGATATTAGTTGAAAGTGCTTGTGGGATATTGTTGCTAAAAATAATTTAACATGCAATAACCAGCGAACTTCCACGTTTGTATGCAAACAGTCTCATTCTGCGATTGATTTGAGTTTACGTAGTCCCAGCCTCTGTATTTCTACATGGTCTACTCTACACTCGGGTACAAATAGCGATCATTTTCCTATATTGTACGAGCTTGTATGTGCCGTGACTTCAATAATCAGGCAGCCCACTTCTCACATCAATTTCAATATACTTGAACAGACACTACGTGTGCCTTCATCAAAACGAACCGAGGTAAATAAAGAGCGAAAGGTTATGAACTTTAAGGATAATATAAAACAATTTTTCAATAAAACTAAATTCACAGTTCAGGTCTCTAAACCACGTCCTTTGAATCATTGGTGGAACTCTGAGCGAACAGTTGCCGCTGCGAAGGATAATTATGATAGCCAACGTTCCGAGTTCCTTTCAAAGCCAGGCCACAGGAAATCACTTTTCAACTTCCTTAAAGCACAAAAAGTAATCCCACGATCAACAAACCTCGAATCAATAGTTTTAATGCCAAGTGAGTTGCCTACTTTTCTGGAAAATATTGCTCAAGGACTGGAAAGCCGCTTCACGGCTGCGAACTTTCACCACTCGCCATGCCCTGTTAACAGCAATGAATTTGAAGAGATTACAGCATCAGAATTAGCACAAGTAGAAAAAATATTGCCCGATTTTGCTCCAGGTTCACATAGAATAACTGCATCGATAATAAAAATAATTCATAAAGTATCACCTCAAGATTTACTTGCAATTTTTAACCACTCCATTAGACATTCGTAGATTCCGCCTGATTGGAGAATGGCGAAATTAATTCCTTTAATAAAGAAACATGGAGCTGCGTTTACTTTGGATAACATTAGGCCTATTTCACTCGTATCTAATCTGGTAAAACTAATCGAAAGATTTCTACATATCAGGATAGACAACTGGTTGTACTAAAATGCAATTTTAAGCTCATGCTAAATTAGATTCAGGCTGGGCTGCTCCATTTGGTGGGCCCATGTTGATCTGGAAAGCAGGATACAACTAGCTCGTTGTAAGAAACAGGTTTCCGCCTTAATAACTTTAGATATTGCAAAAGCTTATGACAGTGTGGAACACAATAAACGATCAAAATCGCTAACATACATCGGGTTACCAAATTACTTCGTGGCATGGGTTTACTCCTTTCTAAAAGATAGAGAGTTCTATTGCTCTCAATCTAGCATGTCGTCTTCAAGTATAAACAAACTACAGGTCTTCCCCAAGGTTCGGTACTTTCACCGTTATTAATTATTATTTTATCAAGCACAATTCTAGTACAACATGATGTACAGGTTGTCACAAAACGAGCGCTAAAAAAGAGCGCGCCGCCAAATCCTTGCGACAACGGGCGGTGGAAACACCGCGAGGTAAAAAGAAAAAAAAAGAAAGCAAACATCCAAGACTCCCGGGCGCGCGCTCTCCCCGCAGAAGCACGGCTTCGCAGACGAACCTCCTCACCCCACAGCGGCGGCCGGGCAAACGCTCGACCTTTCTAGAACAAAGGAGGCGTGGTCATACCGAGTTGACTCACCCGCCGGAGAGGGCATTCCAACCGTCTCGCCCTCTTCCCAGCTTTCGCTGCGTATCGCGCCGACGAAAGGACGAGAAAATTCTCGAAGGCGGCGCGGAACGTATTTAATCGAGCAGCCGAGACGAGAAAGCAGGAGGTGACGGAAGTTAACGCCGGAGCGCGTAGGAATTCCGCCGTGGAGTCGGCGAAGTTTTGGTCCGTAGGGACGGCTCGAGCTACAGGCAAGAGCGTGGGTTTACCGCTATCGAGCGAAGACGCGGGCAACAGCTGCGTGTGTGAAGCCGACGGATTTCCGGCGAAGAAGTTTGAAGCTTGGAGAGTGGCCTATTGAAGACGGAAGTTTTCCTGGAAGAGAAACTCCGGCGAGGTTTCCTGGGAGAGAAACTTCTAGAGCTGCGGAACGACAACAACGCTGGACTTTGAGTGAGTGATTCTCGGAAGAGTATCATTCGGACTTTTGTTCCAAGGACTTTGGACTGAATAGGTTTTCTATCTCTTTAGTCCTTAAGTGTCTTGGTTGTTCAATGCATGCGACTGCATTATAGTGCGTATCGTTGTCTGTGTCCGTTGTTTTGAGTGTGGCCGATTGTATTGCGTAGTACGTTGATTGATTGGATTGGTTGGTGACATATTGTATGCAACTATTGTGAAGTGTGCATTTCTGTGTTTTGTTTTCGATCTGCGATTATTGAGAATACAATTTGTTTGTTTATCAACTCTCGGCTCTGACTTGTTCTTTGGGCCACGACCGGCGTCCGCTGGCGCACCAAAAAGGACCACTTCAAAATTGTCCACGCTTTCGTGGTGCGGTTCGGGGGGCCGATACTTCGGCTCTTCGAATTAGCCCGGCGATCGCCTCCCTAGTAACGGGACAGGTGTGACAATTAATCTGGCGTCCGCGATTCAGGACCTTTTGGTGCACAGTGTGTCCAAAGTAGTGAGAAAGAGCCTCGAGTTGTTGATAGTGCTATCGGAACGATTTTGTGTGTTGTTCAGTGTTCTCGTTAACGAGTGCAGGGGAGTGTTCCGATAGACCGATTTAGGCAGATACTTTTTGCACGCGGCAAGGTTGTATTTGCGAGTTGCGAGACACCATGGATCTCGAAAAGTTAGTTGCTCTTGGTGAAAAGATGGGTCTTTCTGGCGCCGAACTACGGAAGTGGGTCACCCAGAAGGAAAAAGAAGAAAAAGAGAGAGCCAAAGAAGAAAAAGCAGCCGAGCTGGAAAAAGAGAGGTTGGCGGCAGAGAGGGCGAAGGAAGAAAGAGAGCAGCAGTTGGAGTTGGAGAGAGAAAAGCTTGCAGCTGAAAGGGCGAAGGAAGAAAGAGAGCAGCAGTTGAAGTTGGAGAGAGAAAAGCTTGCAGCTGAAAGGGCGAAAGAAGAAAGAGAGCAGCAATTGAAGTTGGAGCTGGAGAGAGAAAAGCTGGCGGCCGAAAGGGCGAGAGAAGAAAGAGAAGCGAGGGAGCGCCAGCTGAAAGAAGAAAGAGAGGAAAGGGAGCGGCAGCGGCAGCACGAGATGGAACTCGAGCGGCTCCGTTTGCAACAGCGAAGTGAAACTCCCGTCCAAGCTAGAGTTGAAAGCAGCGAACGGGAAGATCACGGCTTCCGCTTGAACCCAAGTAAGCTGCTCGTAGCGTTTGATGAAAGGAAGGACGACCTTGACGCGTACCTTCACCGATTTGAGACGATTGCGAAGAGCCAGAATTGGCCGGAACAGCAATGGGCAACTGCTTTGAGTACTTGCTTGAGTGGTGAAGCGCTCAGTGTGTACGGTAGGCTGACGCCGACCGATGCAGCCAACTATGCAAAGGTGAAAGCTGCTTTGCTGAAGCGATTTAGATTTACCGTGGAAGGTTTCCGGGACAGATTTCGGACAGGAAAGCCAGCTGATGGTGAGACGGCTACGCAGTATGCCGCCCGACTTTGCCATTATTTCGACAGATGGATTGAACTTTCAGGGACAGCACAGGAGTACGATGAGCTTAGAGAGCTCCTAATTAGAGAACAATTTCTAACTAGTTGCCACCCAAGCCTGTCGCTGTATTTGAAAGAGAGGAGAGCTAACTCACTTGAAGACATGCTTGAATTGGCTGATCAATTCTTGGAAGCGCAAGGTGGCACTAATTTGGCCAAGGTCAAGAAGGATTGTCCCGATGATTCGAAGAAATTGGCTCCCGAAGAAAAGAAGCGTGCACCAGAGGGCATTCAGCGATGTTTTCTGTGTAACCGAGTGGGTCATCGCGCGAAAAACTGTCGAACGATCTTTACGAGCCCTACGGTAGTGAAATGTTTTAAGTGTGGTCAGACTGGGCACAAAGCGGATGCGTGTCGGAACGGAGTGAGTCAAACTCACCAGGTATCCTGTGTGCAAGCGGCACCGAAATCTGATAATAATGCCGTCACTGATGGATTCGTAGAATTGAAAAATGGGGAGAAAATTCCTATTGTTGGTGCTGTAATGTCAAAACAGCCAACCGGTGTTACGAAAGGAATGCCAGCGCTGCCTGGAAAAGTTGCGGGCAAAAAGGTTACGGTGTTAAGAGATACCGGCAGTTCCACTGTTATCGTGAGGAGAAATTTGGTACGGGAAGGTGAGTTGACAGGCAGAACGAAACCGGTTTGCCTAATTGACCGTACGGTTCGGATGCTTCCCGAAGCAGAAATTGAGGTTAAGACCCCGTACTTCAGCGGGAAGGTTACTGCTTTATGTATGACGACCCCCCTGTATGACCTTGTCATCGGAAACATCGACGGGGCGCGAGGGCCAAGTGATCCAGAATGTTTGGGAGAAGACCCGAAGATAGAGTGCTCGCCAACACAGCGGCCGCGAGATACAGGGGAGGAGCATCCCGTAACGGATCTCACTAGAGCCCAAGGTGAAGCTGCGGCGCAAGAGACAGCGAAGGAGAAGACGATCGGGTCGAATAAGTTCACGGGCCGAGCAACTGGACGTACGTCGGCACGACCTCAACCGACTGACAGTGTAAAGGAGACGGAGTTGGCCAGCCGGGCAAAATGTAGAGGCATTAAACAGACAGGACCCGTCGAATGTAATGAAGCATTAACGGTGTCGGAAGAGACAACGATGGCTGAGACGACGCCTCAGATATCGTCGTTGGAAAGGGCTCGCCGAAAAAGAACGTGGAAGCACAAGAAGAGATCGAGCGAGCACCGCAAAAAGGGGCGCAAGCGCTGTTCGAAGTATTCAGGATAAGTGCTGAGGTCGAATCAGGATGTGTTTGGCAGTGTTGAGTGCCATATGTTGTGTTAATGTTCTTGTTATCCTGTGTCTCAAGTGGATGTCGAGCGAGTCAGTGTTCTGTGCGATGATGTGATGTAAAGTGTTGTATAATTGTTGTATAGACAGAACTTTGTACGTTTGTATTGTTTGGAATGTGTGATGAAGTGTTGTAGGCATGTACCTGTGGCTATATTTCATGCGTTGTGGAATTGAACTACCATGTAAGATTGTATTGCGTGATCTATTGTGAATGTGAAGTGTTATGAGCGACTGATGGTGTTACAGCCTGTGAGAGTGTGTGGTGACTGTTCGCGCTCGTTTGTGTGGTTTGAATATTATGAGATAATATTCTTAAAGTGGGGGGCAGTGTCACAAAACGAGCGCTAAAAAAGAGCGCGCCGCCAAATCCTTGCGACAACGGGCGGTGGAAACGCCGCGAGGTAAAAAGAAAAAAAAAGAAAGCAAACATCCAAGACTCCCGGGCGCGCGCTCTCCCCGCAGAAGCACGGCTTCGCAGACGAACCTCCTCACCCCACAGCGGCGGCCGGGCAAACGCTCGACCTTTCTAGAACAAAGGAGGCGTGGTCATACCGAGTTGACTCACCCGCCGGAGAGGGCATTCCAACCGTCTCGCCCTCTTCCCAGCTTTCGCTGCGTATCGCGCCGACGAAAGGACGAGAAAATTCTCGAAGGCGGCGCGGAACGTATTTAATCGAGCAGCCGAGACGAGAAAGCAGGAGGTGACGGAAGTTAACGCCGGAGCGCGTAGGAATTCCGCCGTGGAGTCGGCGAAGTTTTGGTCCGTAGGGACGGCTCGAGCTACAGGCAAGAGCGTGGGTTTACCGCTATCGAGCGAAGACGCGGGCAACAGCTGCGTGTGTGAAGCCGACGGATTTCCGGCGAAGAAGTTTGAAGCTTGGAGAGTGGCCTATTGAAGACGGAAGTTTTCCTGGAAGAGAAACTCCGGCGAGGTTTCCTGGGAGAGAAACTTCTAGAGCTGCGGAACGACAACAACGCTGGACTTTGAGTGAGTGATTCTCGGAAGAGTATCATTCGGACTTTTGTTCCAAGGACTTTGGACTGAATAGGTTTTCTATCTCTTTAGTCCTTAAGTGTCTTGGTTGTTCAATGCATGCGACTGCATTATAGTGCGTATCGTTGTCTGTGTCCGTTGTTTTGAGTGTGGCCGATTGTATTGCGTAGTACGTTGATTGATTGGATTGGTTGGTGACATATTGTATGCAACTATTGTGAAGTGTGCATTTCTGTGTTTTGTTTTCGATCTGCGATTATTGAGAATACAATTTGTTTGTTTATCAACTCTCGGCTCTGACTTGTTCTTTGGGCCACGACCGGCGTCCGCTGGCGCACCAAAAAGGACCACTTCAAAATTGTCCACGCTTTCGTGGTGCGGTTCGGGGGGCCGATACTTCGGCTCTTCGAATTAGCCCGGCGATCGCCTCCCTAATAACGGGACAGGTGTGACACAGGTGTATGTATACGCTGACGACAACGCATTTTTTTGTTACAGCTACAGATATACATACATTATATCAGATGCTACAGTTTTATATGAACGCTCTGGACACATGGTTAGATGACATTAATCTGTCATTAAATATCTGGAAAAGTGCAGTCGTAGTTTTTCCTATAAGCGTTCTAGTGCAGATTCCCGTCCTTTACACACAGCACTTTATCCCGCAGGTGAAATCGAATAAATACATAAGAGTGACATACTGAAAACCTAACTTGGAGTCCGCATATTGAAAATATGGCAGCTAAAGGAGCCCAGGCGCTTGGGATGCTTCGTATACTCAGCCATAAATGTTTTGCTTTACGCCATGAAGTGCTATTAATAATATAATGTATGTATATTCATCCAATATTGGAGTTTGGCTGTCTCTTGTTTTCTGGAGCACCCGCCTACAACATTAGACCGCTGGTGCTAATATAACGCGAAGCGTTACGTATATGTCTTGGGCACCCTAAATTTGTCGCAATTGATATTTTATATAAGAAAGCTCGCCTGCCTTCTCTTCGTGCTAGGTTCCAATTAATAGCAGTCCGTACCTTCCTAAAAATATACGCGATCCCACATAGAAGGTCACAATATATTTTCATTATTGAGCTGACGTTCTTTTTCAACCAACAGTGGTCTTGATTAAAGTGTCCACAAGTCACCGTCGTACAGAAACTCTTGAAAACATTACAAGTAAACCTTTGTGAAGTACGGGTACTAAGAAAACCTATTCAAACAATTAAACTACCATTTGACAATATTTTTCCTCATAATTGCAGAACTCTTCCCAGTAGATATCTAAATGCCATTTTGAAAAACCACCTGGCAAAATCAGACATAAACATTGTTATAGCAACTGATGCTTCTGTTTGCGAAGAGAAGCCGTAGTTGGAATTGCATCTTCAGTGTTGGATTGGTCTTTTTTGTTTGGTTTACCAGATTTTACAACTATTTTTCAAGGGGAATTGCTGGCAATTTTCTCAACGTTACAAAAACTACCTCAATCAATAACAGATGCTAATTTTCTTTCCGACTGCTTGTCTGTGTGTAGTTCAATAACTGCGCCTAATATGTCCAATGCTTTAAAAGCATTTTACGACCTTGCCCCAAGAAATTTACGACTCATTCACTTGGTGTGGATACCAGGGCCTGAAGGTTTCACTCTCCATGATTATGCAGATTCACTCGTAGTGGCCTCACATAATTATCCCATATTTCTATATTGCCGACGCTAGCATTAATCGCCGTGGCATGCTTTGAAAAATTTGTCATGTCAGATCGGTTTGAAAAATCTCGCTTGGCAACAGCGGACTTTTCCTATCTTAGAAAAATCGATGATGGTCCTCTAGAACGGCGGAGATATCAAATACGAGACTAAGATGCCGAGTCCCCCCCCCTGAACTTTTATCTACACGAGTCTGGTCTGGCACAATCTCCCCTATGCCTCCACTGCCACGAGAGTGAATCCCTTCACCATTTCTTCTTGACATGCAGGTTATATACAAACCAAAGGAGGAGACTGTTAGAAGAACCTCTCTGTAGGTTGGCTCTAACTTTATCCCATCCGGTGGTCCTCTACTTGGAGCAACTGAAAAGAAATTTAGCCACAAAAACGTTTGTGAGGCTGTATGCGGTTTTCTAAAGGCAACAAAAACGATTAGAATGTTAAGCTGAGGCA
The DNA here is from genome assembly GCA_013436015.1 of Rhipicephalus annulatus. NCBI lineage: Eukaryota > Metazoa > Arthropoda > Arachnida > Ixodida > Ixodidae > Rhipicephalus > Rhipicephalus annulatus. Next base: position 45,496 of record WOVY01006962.1, read on the forward strand.
TAAATTTAGTCCATTTCAAACTATAATAGCTTGTTTGTTCTTTGTATTACCTCTATTTATTTTATAATAGATCCTTTACCAATCGGTTCTGTGTTTAAACATTGTTATCTAAATAATCCGGCTGGAAAAACAACTCCACCTCACAAATGAGGCACCTTCCTTTTCATGGCCGATTCCCCGTAGTGGGTTGCGCCAGTACTCTGAGGAACAACAACAACAACAACAACAACAACAACAACAACAACAACAACAACAACTTTCGTTCCCCTTCTTGGCTTGCGCTTTGGCGCTGTGTAAATTTATCTTCAAACGCCCAGTTTCCCCTGTGCACTCGCGCAACATTTTGGTGGAAGGTGCTGGGTCACAACGCACGTCGGAACTATGGAGTGGACGCCTAGTCGCTGCTTCCAACATGTCCACCGGCAGCGACGCTTCGTCAACGGCCGCACCCAATGCATCAACGGTGCTGACCTCCCCTGTTTCTTCTCGTGGCCGCTCCACCCCGTGATCCCGGCAACTTTTCTGGAGCGGACCACCAGGACATGGATGAGTGGCTTAAACTCTACGAGCTCGTCAGCAAACATGACTGGTGAGACCCAACTTTGATGCTGCCAAACATCAACTTTTATTTACAAGGAATGGCCAAGGCATGGTTTGATAACAATATGAACCTGATCAAGAGCTGGAAAGTATGCAAGATAAAGTTACGCGAGTTCGTTGGTCAATCTTCCGGCTGCAGTAGGCCGCTAGGAAAGAACTTGGCACACGTGTTCAGGCGTCCATGGAGTCTTACCTGGCGTATATACAAGATGTGCTGACCCATTTACGTGAAGTTCACCCAACCATGGCTGAAGCCGACAAGGTAGCGCACGTGCTGAAGGGCATAGCAGACGTACCATATAACCTCCTTGTGTACAAAGGCTGTTCCACCGTTTAAGATGTTATCTTGTATTGCCAACGCTTTCAAAAGAATAAAAGCTGTCGCATTGCCCACCACTTTACGCGCCTTTACATATATATATATATATATATATATATATATATATATATATATATATATATGTGTGTGTGTGTGTGTGTGTGTGTGTGTGTGTGTGTGTGTGTGTGTGTGCGTTTGTGTACATGCGGGCAGCAGGCCAACAAAAAAGCGGTGTACAATATTCAAGTTTATTTCACTATAGTTCATGCGTGCTGTGATCGCAGGCTTGCATTCAGTTAGCCCTTGCGCTAAACACATCTCTCGTTTAAGTGGTAGAAGTGCTGGGATACATATGGTCCTCAACAAAGTATCAAATTTGGTATATGTCAACCTAGTGAAACGGTTGCGAACGCGCCCTGAGCGTAGCATGTCGCCCAGTTACATATGGCACGCAATAACGATCACATTTTTGCACAATTCGTATACCCTCGTCATTTATTCACGTCACGTAACACCAAGTTTTGTATACGTGAAGCAAGCAAATGGTCGCAATCGCACTATGAGCATAACAAGTAATCATATTTTATCTGGCACGCATGTCACGATTATCAATAATGGTCGTGTCATTTTCGTTTGTCGTCCATTCACGTCACACAATATCAAGTTTATTATATGTGAAGCTTGATATTCTGCCGTTAGCAACTCATAAGCGTTGCATGTAGTCATGTTTTTACAAGAAACGTATTTATGATTCTCATGTTTGCACCAGTAATATACCTTCATCATCTATTCACGTCACATAGTACCAAATTTTTTATTTGTGAAGTTAACGAAACGACCGTGAGCGCACCATGAGCGTGACGTGTGGTCATGGCATACATGACACGCATTTCATGATTTACAAGTTAGAGCCTGTCACATATGTTTGCCATGCAGCCATGTCATACCATACCAGTTTTTGAATATGTCATGTGAACGAAACCATTGCAAGAGCAGCAAGACAATGACAAGTAAATCAAGGCATTCGTGACATACCCTTCATACATTTCATGTCATGACTTGTCACCTATGCTTGTCATACAGTCGCGTTATGGCATACGGATTTTGGTATAGATTCCATTATCGAAACGACCTGGAGAGCTAAAAGTCGTAGGTAGCTAGACAGGTAGACAGATTCGGTCAAGGTCGCTGAAGTTGGCTAAGAAAGGTTTTATATGTAAAAGTCCGTCCACATCCTATTTTCCCGCCACGCGAAAGCGAATCTGGTTTCCGCTTTATGGTTTTGGCTGTACTAGTTAAGAGCACATGACCTAAATAGCCGGCCACAGATTCAATATCGTGGCAAAGCCATCTGTGGTGGCTCGCATCGGCTAAAATCGCAAACTACCCGTGCAGCGCGACGAACTACTACCCGTGCAGCACCTCAAAGAAGACGCTTTCATCGAGAGTCTGGTTGTGATTACGACCACCGAGAAGACTGGAAGTGGGTGCTGCTGCAGCGTAGAGTTGGCATGCCCCAACGTTTCTCGCTTTTGTCCACAGCCAGCTGAATTAGCCGCCGCCGCTGCTGGTACCTTCGTTGTTCTCGTTTCTGCTCGCGCGTCTTCCGAAACAACGTTTGAAAAGGTGCCAGCTGTTTTTTGTGCATTGCGTGAAACGCTAAAATCCAAAATGAAATTTTGTGCTAACAAAAAAGGCAAAATAGGATTAATTCTCAATGTAGCCTTGGCCGCACTAATGGTAGCATCCCTCAGGGGCAAATGAATGTGAGCATTTTCGACGTGCAAGGTCGTGGTTTTCCGGCTGCTCTGGCATTTTCGTTTACGCTTCACTTCTCACGTGTGAATGTGGCCTTACCCTTGGTAAAGTAATTGTGCAGTTTGATTGCAGCGCGTGTGCATTGAACAGTCTTGTCACGTATCGCTTTTGGATTCACTGCAGTATTTCACTGTGCTGTTCATGAACCTTTCCCATCGTATAGGTTTGCGGAAACGAACTTTCATTTAGGTAAATTACGCAAGAGACAATGATGCTTTTTTTTCATTTCGTACTTTATTCTATACAGTGCTAAAATGTTTCTTCTTCTCCTCTTACAAATCAGCCCTTTCTCTCTACTCAGTAATGCTCACGTGCTACGACCATTAGGGCAAAAATATTTGCAGGGCAGAGTAAGAGCAAAATAGTGAGAGTGTCATAAATTTGGTTCCATAACCTCCATGAGTTTAGTGACAGTGGGATAAAAATTCGGCTACAATAGTTATCATTGACATTACAACCACATCATTTTACGGGCAGCTATGCAAAAATGAAACGGTGTAAATTAAGATAACAAAAGAATTAGGTACAGCACATGATGAGAAACCGCTTTTGTTAAAACTTCAGAAAATGCACGAAATTTGGGCGAAGACAGTCTGTACCGGCTTCAACCGGCCAAATGGTTAGATCAGGCACTGATCTTTGACTAGTTGACCCAGTTATTTAATTATTTATTTTGCAAACACATAGCAGACATCTGCCGTTACTTAAGAAAGAACCGGGAGCATAGTGTTGTGTTACTCGTATACTACTGGCCACTACAATATATAACATGGTGCAAATATAATTGTTGTTGTCTCCATGATAAGTAAGTTTAGTGTTGAGCCGGTTTATATGCCTGTTATTTATACGGACTGCTTGTGTTGTATAGAAAATATTCCAATAATTGGTGATGACAAAGTTTTGCTAATGAGCGAAGGAACAGTGTACACATATAGCTCCGCAAAGTCTGTTTGTTGGACGATTTTTTAAAATAAATGGATACTTACCAGCGTTCAAGGGCGCGACAAGAATGATGGCACAAGTTTCATAATTATTAGTGAATAGTAATGTCTCATTGTATTCTGAAAAGGTCAGTAATTTACTTCATTACAAGCGGCCTCATCATTGTTCTCTTATTTCAGACGATTGCGAGGCATGTCATTAATCTGGCACAGTGTGTAGCAAACGATGTCATGTCAAACTAAAGTTAATACAAGCAGCGATACTGATGACGCTTCCCCCTTTTCAGAAAACCTTAAAGTGTACGTCCAGATAACAGCCAACATCACGCTGTTCTATACCACTACAGATTTCAATAAATCTTTGTTTAGGTTCAGGTCTACAATCAATATCAACGCTGCGTAAGTTGTCTTTCGGAAAAGAAACATGAGTGATTCTTCTGCCAAGGGAATTAGTACAACATTACACTCAAATCTATGTTAACAGAAGCAGTTGACGACCTATTGCACAATAATGAGGGAGTTTCTACTACGTATATTGTTGTTTGGCTACTGCAGGATGCCTTGACGCAGATGCATTACCGTTGACGCCTGGTGACACATCTCCATCCCGACGACTAATGCCCATGATGTATTTAGGCTGTGTGGTCACTGTTGAAAGAGAAACCTGAACACGGCTGATACTGAATCCCGCGGAAAGCAGCATCGACAAGTATATAGTAAACACTGAAACTCGGTATTCATTTCTTGAAACGGTCGTCAATCGGTGAGAGAAATGGCAAAGTGCATGATTTTCGGTAACAAGGAAGCCTGTGCCATTGTTAATGCGTACGCTATCACACAGCATTTGGTTAATGCGGAAAGCAGACGTTTGTAGCTTCTTCCTAAGTGGTTATGAAATGAAAACAAAGTGGCACATGCAACTGTTAGGTTTATAAATATGACATCTAAACAGGTGAGCACTGGGATGGAATAATGGGATTGAAAGAGATAAACTAGTAATATTATGCGGGGTTCAACGCCCCGAAACCACCACTTGATTATGAGAGATGTTGTATTAGAGTGCTACGGTAATTTCGACCACCTGTATTTCTTTAACGTGCACCCAAATCTGAGCACACGGGCCTACAGCATTTCCGCCTCCGCCGAAAATGCAGCACCATAGCCGGGATTTTATCCCACGACCTGCGGGTTGCAGCCGAGTGCCTTAGGCATTAGAATGTGGCCGGCATGAAAATACTGGGAAGGTAAGTAAAGATAAGAAAAAAAGAAAAAAAGTATGTTCCATCGGCTTCGCCTGCTTCTGCACGTGCCCTAACCACCATGACACGTGACTGTGTGGAAGAGTACTCGAGGAAGCCGGGAAAAATATTTTCTGAAAAAGAATGATGGGCCGAAATAGCAAAATAATAAAGGAGAGTGCGCGAAGCACTTGCCTGAGCGCGTAGCCCAAGAACAAAAAAATCGCGTTTGTAGCACTCACGGTAGTTAGTCCTCATGGTCTCGGTGTGTGCACCACTAGCCGACTATATCCCGGATGCGGTTGAGTCATGTGCGGCAATAGCCGTGAGTTCACCGGCAGGACCGGAGAGTTCGCCGGCAGGAACACCAACAGTGCGCGTAAAGCCGCAGCAAGGCCAACACTGCACCCATCTGTTCAGTGGGGGCTGTAGGCGCACTCGTGCGAGCAGGATGGTGGCCTAACTCTAGGAGTCGGCGTACTCGTGGTGCGGTGGGTGGGGGTCGTCAAAGTCGATCGGCTGCCACTGACTAGGGCATCGCGAAACGAGCGGTGCTTTTCGACCACCACAGTTCTCCTCTTGTCGGTGGTATTGACAGCCGTCTTGGTGTGTTCCAGCGCTCAGCGGCGCGTTAAGGAGCCAGGTGAGGATGATGGCGGCCTTGCCGCTGAACCTGCCAGGACTATCCCTCAAGAGAAAGGTATATAACAGCTCGATCTGGCCGGTACTTAGCTACGGAGCAGAAACTTGGAGACTTACAAAGAGGGTTCAGCTGAAATTGAGGACGACGCAGCGAGCAATGAAAAGAAAATGGTCGGTGTAACCTTAAAAGAGTAGAAGAGAGCTTTAGTGGATTAGGGAACAAACGGGGGTTAAGGATGTCATAGTTGAAATCAAGAAGATGAATTGGACGTGGGCCAGGCATGTATCGCGTAGACAGGATAACCGCTGGTCGTTAAGGGTAACTAACTAGATTCCCAGAGAAGGCAAGCGGGTCAAGGGGAGACAGAAGGTTAGGTGGGCAGATGAGATTAATAGGTTTGCGGGTATAAATTGGCAGCAGCAAGCACAGGACCGGGTTAACTGGCGGAACATGGGAGAGGCCTTTGTCCTGCAGTGGACGTAGTCAGGCAGATGATGATGATGCCAGGATGGGCTGCGCAGCTCGTTGGCTGCTACCCTTGCGGTTCAAGCAGGAGGGTCGTTTCAGGGTGCAGGGGTCCTCGGGGCGTTTGCTGCCACAACGGAGGCAGCGCTCGTCACGCGAGCATGTGTGGTGGCGTGGCGATATCAGGTTCAGCGGGTGCACTGAAGGAGTCGTGGCAGGCGAGGTCGGAATGGTCTCTGTAGCTTAAAAATTGAGACCTCTGGTGGGACGATGGTGCCCTCAAAGGTTAAGGTGACGCACTGGCCTTGTCAGACACAGGGCACGACGAACAAGGCTGACTCGAGGTTAGCCGCGTTGTCGCTGGCTTGAAGGTCACCTAAATACCTTGGACGGTGCCCACGCAGGTGTTGGTGACGTCGATGTCGCAGATACTGCGCACTTGAGAGAGTGCCGCGGGGTCTGCTGAAGGGCCGATGTCTACGGCCATGATGTTTTGTTGGAAGTTGACATGGACACGCAGGCAGCACAGGATTCTTGTGAGGAACCTAGCTCCTAACTGCGTCTCGCGACACAGCGAGGAAGTTAGATTTTTCCCCCTAGTTTATACGAGATAGTGCCGGCTTGTTCACCCACTGTTGTAAGAGAGGCTGAGGTGGCGTGTCAGGCACCGTGAGCATGGCCGCGATGGTGAAGAAAGGATTCTGAGAGAAGCAGAATGAAGACGCTCCGGCGTCCGCCAGTTTTGCGTCTGAGCTAGCACGGGATGACGAGGGTGGCGTGTATGTTCCTATGATGAACTGGAGGGGAGCGAAGCTTCCCTCTCTGTTGAGGTCGCTCGAGAAAGCGTACCATTTTTCCCTTGCGCACCTACGGGCGAGCTTTGCTGGCAACGCTGGCCAGCGGCTCCTCTTGAGCGTGTCGACGCGACCTCGTCACCTTCGAAGCCTCAGGGTTAGGCATTCTTGGCTTGCAGATGCTGAGCACTACATTTTTCTGCATTCACTGCAGAAGTGTGGTGAGCAGCTTGGTCCGGTGTTGAAGGACCGGCAGTCCCTTGCTGACCCTGACAGGGGCTGCTCGTGCTGAGGCAAGAAATCAGGAGGGGAAAGAAAAGAGCAGATGAGCAAAAAAAACAAACAAACAAAACGTACGTTCTGCTTAGAACGTCAACTCGCCCATTTTCGTCACTTGACCCATAAAGCGTGGAAGCGTTCTGCTGGTATTTGTCCTTTCACCAAGACCACGATGTGAGTTATACACCATGACCAAGGCTCGACATTCAACCGTGGATGTTGTTGTCACTGAGCAGGGCTTGTTGCAGCAGTTTCATTAGTCATGGCATGTTATCTCACTGAAACAGTACGCGGTGGAGAAACTATATTGGTGTAAGTAGAAGCTGCACTACACCGACAATGAGCCGCCACACGCTAACACGATGCCACAGGCAAGGTACATAATTTAAAATCAGGACTTGCAAGACATATGAGTGGAGTGGTTAGGGCGCATGCTCGATGCAAGCAGGGCAAGAGTCTCCTGATTGCATTGATGTTTGTCAACTATAGACATACCTTGAGAAGAAACATTTAGTATTGCAGTGTCCTCTGATTGAAACTTTCCTTGACCGTGCAAAGTTGTCCAACTGCAAAAAGGACAGCGTTTTTTTCAGTTCAATGGTTAATAATCGACTCACCGTTATTTTCGCCAAAGTTACGTGAGAAAACATAGACTCAATCATTGGTTGTGATTATTCGACGGGTACCACTTTATATAATAAAGAAGCTTTCGAAGCGTTGCAGATAAGAGAGTCTCCCTTAAACCGACAATTCGTACAAGGCTGCATTATATCATTGTAACTCACGGCTTGCGCCGATAATGAGAGTGGACTAAACAAGCCGGTCGCAGGTGTTGTCACAAACGCCACATGTTTTCCGCAGAGGTCGATAACATATCGACTTCGTACTGCGCGTAAAAATGTAGGCTAAGTGACGTTTTAAGCTTTGTTAGTTGATATCTCGCTACACGTAGAATATATATATTAAACTTTTTTCAAATATTGCAGATTTTTATAGCATCCCTATGCGAGTAAATCTCTTATCTTTTTCACTTACAAACATCATCCTGAGGCACAAATAATTTACCGCAGCTAACATGACATTGTTGTGGCTAACAAAAACTTCGCCATTACCTTATCAATCATTCACTTGAGAGCAGTTGTTTGTTTTAGAAAGTTGTAGGGTATGAAAGTTTGGGGCATACTAATTTTTATAAATCACAAAGGCTGCACATAGTTTTAGATATTCTTCATTGAGCCCGACAGTCAAAATTCAAACTGATTGCGCCTGGCAGGCCCAATGCATAGTGCCACAGAGGTATAACACGTGACAGAGATGTTACAAAGTTTGATGGAAGGTGCTTTATAGCAGAATATGGCTAGAAAAATTGGCACACTTCCTGAAGTACGCTAATAGGCGGCTTCTTATTTGCGTTAGCTGCGCATTGCTTGCCATTTTCTCTCTCGCAAGGTAAAAAGGCACAAAAAAGAAAAAAACTTAGCCTGTGTGCAAGAAGCGCAGCAGGGATCGCCCTCGAGTTTTTTGCTTTCCAGACAGCAAAAACGTAGCTACTCCGGCTTTTCTGTGCACAGTTCGACAGAAACAGAGAAGCACAAAACACTGATCTCCGTATTTTAAAACTTCCATTCACTCAACGCTTTATCCTAATTTGAGAAAGTTCATAGGAGCTCCAAGACTAAGCACAACGAGCAACTGCATATCAGCGATAATCTGCAGCGATTCTTGAGAAATGCAGCGTCCACTTCAGTCAAGCTGTGGCACCGTGCTCAACTCTGTGAAATGAATGAATAAATTCAATTCGAAGAGCGTCCATGAATACGGGAGTAAGCGAGAACGCAAAAGGATGCGCCGTCACACGTCGGATGTCTTGCAACTTTTCACAAAAACCCTACGGCGTGGGGTGCGGTCATTTAAATTTATTTGCTTCTCTTTCGAGAGTCAAGCTTGTGTTTCGCTGCCCTTTGTGCTCACCAGGCATGATTAGTTTCGATTACGTTAATGAAGTTCAATTGTGATTATCTTGAGCTACATGCATTGTGTTCTTATTTTAAAGTAATAGATATGCTATAAACTGACACCCACATAAACTTTGTATAATAAACAGCAGCCCTCAAGAGAATAACTTAAAAGTTATTGAAGCAATTTTAAGAGCTTGCTCATTTTGCTGCGTGGTTGTCTCTCGTCGTTGCGCCGGTGTGTACGCTAGTGCTCATTGCTCCCGCTAGAAGCGCAGCTGTGCTCTGTTTCAAGAGCGCTCACTAGATGGCGCACCGTCACTCAGGCAACGCTCGCTCCGCTCTTGGCGCGTGCTTTAGTTTGGTAGGAGTCTGGTAAGTAGCCGCACCTATATATATAGCGGCCACTCTTCCCGCGCTTCTTTTCTCTTTCGCCGGACATCACTCAGTGCGCGTCGGTGCCACCACCCACTATGAACTTCACAGAAGCCAAGCTGGTGGCGCGGAGGGCTCGTAATGCGGCTGCAGCGTGGGCTCGCCGTCAGGGTCCTTTCCAAACTTTTAACTACGTCCTATAATTCAAGATCTTCTGGCTTTGAACTGTACGGATCACAAATTCATCACACTAAAAGAAAAGCTTTCCTCCGAGCCTATGTGATCACTAAATAAGCTCTTGAAGAAAACGCATATGCTTAATCAGCATGCAAATACCTATATATAGTACATTGATATGCAAGTAATAAACATTATGTATATACGTGTATATACAATCACACTACAACAACTATCGTGTCCCGTCCGTAAATGATGATGATTGAGCATAGGTACAGAGAACTTAGGCTTTACCGAATTTAACCTCTGGAGCAAGCCCCTTCATCGTCATTCACTTTGTGGATAAGCGGGAATTTCGGTTATTAGTCGCGACAATATCGCGTAAAAGAGGTCGAAACATGTTAAAGCGTTAAAAAGAAACTTGTGTTTTTTACACAAATAAAATAAAGAAAAATTGAGAAATTAAGGGAATCCACAAAAAAAAGCGAACATAGAAAAGAAAACAATGAAAGATGAAAAAAAAGAAAGTGCAATACAATAATAAACACAGTGGGGCACCATTCTGTGCAGTTCATTAACAATTGGCACTGCTTGTACAAATCTGCTTCGATTTTTTTCCTACTTCTTTTGCTTCATCACACGGATTTTTTTTTCTGTGAAGTGGTATCGTTTCACCTGATCACTTGAAGTGTGATAACCTTGCACAGAAAAGCACAGTAAGAGGCGAAGTCATTGTGGCGTACCTTGTAGTAACGCGTATTCTAGCCCAAACGCTTCTATTTATAAGGGAGACGCGCTTGCATATGGACCGCAACATCTGAAACATGTATTTTCTTGTGTTTCATGTGGATTAAAGAAGCTCACGACAGATATTGAGATGGTCAAATTCGCCCATCGTTCCAGCTTTGCTGGATAAGTTCCCATCATTTCTGGAGAATGCTGAGGGTTGTCCGTAAAATAAGGTTTCCAGCACTTTTTCACAACTGTGGACTTGCTTACTGACATGGAGTAATACTTAAATTTTTAACGCCCCGCCACGGTGGTCTAGTGGCTAAGGTACACTTTAAGTGAAATCCTGGCTAGACCACACGCCTGCAGGCAAGAAATCAAGTCAAATTATCGCCGCTTGTAGGCGGCTTCGTAGCCGTGTTCCAGAGAAACCGGCCCGATCTGAAGTAGCCTTCAGGATAGCCGGGACAAAGATTAGCCGGGATTTTAGGTTAAATTTTTCCTCGCAAGATAAAGCCTGCGGTTAGGCGTGACTTTCCGTAGTCTACCCACTCTTTACACGGTAGTGGGGTATTTTTGCGGGGTATATATCTACCAAGTGGGATCTTTCACACCGTCTTCGGAACCTTGAACTGTTTTGTGCCATGTGCATGCATTTCATTAGCGAAAAAATTGAAGGGCTTCATGAATTCGAGACAACCACGGTCAGCGCTTTCGGCTCCGATTTCGGTTCATGGTGCACCGTTCCGCAAGGACGATTAACGTGTTTGTGCATCGTTTTAGTGCTTCCCCGTGAACTGCGGGGGTTACGCTCACCGAAATTCGCGGACGAGGCTTTGCTCGGCTGTCGAAACCTGCTTGTGTTTCTCGCACGTGCGTGTGCTGTGAAAAATTTGGCTGATTTGTGTCGGAAGGTACACACGTGTCAGTGACAGCAGCCTATCCTTAGCTGTTTGAAGACAATGTGCTTTCGCACGTAAACGTTGCATGGGTATTTTAGCGTGCCTACTCTAAAATTTGCATTTCGTACGCGCGAACTACCGCGAGCTGCACGCTGGGGCAGCAGCACCTTTTTAGCATTTCAATGATTATTTACTTCTGCAATTAGAATTTATGCGCATTATTTCACTATATAGAGCGCTTTTAACTCATTTTCAGTCTTTAACTGATCTTATTTATGGGGAGTGGCTACTCTTACTTTTATTCCGCATCACATCGCTGTTCAATTGAATGCCGAAACGCGCGCCAAGGTCAAGTATGACGTACACAAATTAGCGACGAACAGGTCGGTCTCCCTCCAAATAAATAATGCCTCTGAACATCTCTTTTTCGAACGTCGGCTTGCGTTTGGGGTCAAGAAATGGTGCAGAACGAACCTCGAAATATTTATTCTCACTGCTAGCAGTTGCTCTTTAGAAAATGGGGATTTTTATTGCTGCACTGTAAGCAAAAACTATTCGAGTTTGGGGTTTTTGCGGCTCATAACCGCTGAAAACTTTATCGCGTTTAAAATTACACCCTCTTGTTGGAGTAAAAGATGGTACATGCAATAGTTTTACCACAACCTCGGAGGCGAGTAGTAAAAAGGATGTCAAAACCCAGTTTTACCACGTAGGGAGTTTTCTATCACGTGATTTTCAACCTGCGTTTCAGAGTTTATTACCACGTGACCGCAAGGTGCAGCTGCTTCGGCTGCTTTTGCCCCATACTTCTCTCAGTGAATCCTGAAGGTACGCGAGGACCACAGAAGTTTTTTCTTTGTTTTTTTAGCATCGTCGTACCTCATGACTGACTTCGAGTCAATGCACTTTCACTGAAACTAGAACAGCATGAGCACAACGAGCAAGGACAGCATTCTGTTAACGAAAAAAAAGGGAGGGAGAAGGAGGCTCTCAAAAAAAAAAGAAAACCTGCTGTGGATAGTTGTCCTGCATATTTCGCAAATCGTTGGCTTTTGCTCTGCGATGGTCTTGGAGACAGACGGTGCAAGAAGCTCGGGATCTGGGTGTCTGGCTGAGCTGATGAATCTCACGTGTTTCCTACATCATCGAGTGACAGCGCGCTTCCAAGCGCCTCCGATCCTGCACATCGCGGATATCTCGCTTCCGTGCCGAATCGCAAAGATCTGCCAGTGGTAACAAAATCAATCTGGTGTCATTGTCCGCGGTTGCTTCCTGGAGAAGCGATCAGCAAAACGCTTCACTATGTCGTCGGCACCGAGCCGCGGCTGCCAGTGACCAGTGGGAGTGTGTCGCCGGGGCAGGTGAAAGAAGCATCGCATATATTTTGTTCTACAGAAGACAATGTCTGCTGGAGTAAAGTGCAGCCCGTATTGTCCGCCCCATGCGCCAACTGTTCTCAAACATGTTGCACAAAGGCGAGCACCGATACGAGCCAGACGGAACCATGAAGCGGCTGCTGGTGAGCACGAGGAAAACCTAGACGGGCCCTCTCTTTCGTTGGAAGTACATACATCGCCCCGTCCCAGTAAGACTCCGCCGAGAGCGTATACGTGTTTATTTGTGTCTGAAATGACGACGAAATTCGCACATGATGTGCATTCTGTGATCGCCAGCTGTGTTTCATCGCATAATCGTGCTCCCCGAAAAGGCCTAGCACGCCGTCGGTAAGCAGCTTGTATGCAGGCGTGCACCACCCTTCTACGACCATTGTCATAAATACGTGCTGCAACTGTGTTTGTGCACCATTGCTCAATGAAAATCATTGAGCTGCCATGGTTTGTGTGTACTTAGGTATATTTTATGGGCTTGCGCATCAGCAGTGCTAACACGTGTGGGGCCAAGGACTCGGTGTGTCAAGTAATTATTGGATAATCAAAAAGATGAGGTCGGGTTGATTTACAATAAAAGGTAGGTGTGACATATAGTGCCCTGCAGCCCACCTCAAGTTTACGCTTGCGCCTTTTACCATTGTTTTTAATCGATGCAAAAAAAAAAGCTCTCCTGCCGGTATACCACATGACCGGTCAAAAAGTCGTGCCTATATATACCGGATTGTCGAACTGCAGTCCAGTAACGCGTGCAGTCTGTTCGAATGGTATTTATTCTGCATTTGTTGTGTGTGCGTATTTGTCTGTATGTGAATCTATGTGTCATCGATTCTGCCGTCATTTGATATTTAATAGATTTGTCGACTTTGCGCGAATGCACCCGTGAAATTTTATTTTTTCACCACCAAAATTGACTCCCAGAAACCACCTCTAAAAGCTTGTGAAGGTAGTAAAAACGTACTCTCTCTACACTCGCTCAAAACCTCATTGGGTAAATATTTACTACCCTTCCTACGGTCAAAAGCACAGTTAGCACGAGAGTAAAACTTTACTTCGATAGTGGGTGGCAAAAAAACCCAGGATAGGTAGTGCGCTAGAGGACAAGTGGTTTACCCAGTTTTTGAGGTTATTTCCGGTAATTTTTGTTTAGTGTGTGGTGCATTATCTCCACAGCAGTACACTGGTTGTCTTGGTCGTGGTTCATTGTAACAAATCTATGCGGGAATATGACAACTGTACTTAATGTTCAGAAGAGTGAGCAAATGTTGTTGATATACGCTCTCCTGCTGACTTCGATTGATTGATTGAAAGGTGGGGTTTATCGTTCGAAAACCACCATGTGATTAATCGAGATGCCGTAGTGTAGCGCTCCTGAAATATAGACCACCTGGGGTTCTTTAACCTGCACCCAAATCTCAGCCCACGGGCCTACAACATTTCCGCCTTCATCGGAAATGCAGCCGCTGCAGCCAGAATTCAAACACGCGACCTGCGGATCAGCAGCCGAGTACCTTAGCCACTATACCACCGCGGCGGGGTTTGCCCGCTGACTTCTGCACCTGACTTTTGACTTCTGTAGTCGATGTTCATCATAAAATTACGCAACCACTAATCGAAGATTGACCAATAGATTTTCAATTTTGATCTTATTCTGTCTCGTGGCCTTCGGTTTGTTTCTTTTTTGCCATGCTTTCGTAAAATCATCAGTTTGAAAGAAACTTGTTTTGTAGAACATGAGCAACAACATACATAGGCCAGTGTTTCAGAAAGCTGTCACGCATGCGCTAATACTGTTTTATTTAGTGCACGACACAGTGTCATACCTCGACAACTGATGAACGGAAAGCTGTTTGTACTCTTTTGTTGAATTCAAAAGAATAACAATGGGACTGCACATCCCAGTGTATGCCCAAATGCAGAGAGATATAAGATATCTTGAATAAAGTGTGCCATATAGCACTGGAAAACTTTTCCGTCTCAGACCATCTTGTAGGAAAACGACCATCGCATGACAGCGGGACGAAACGGCGATGCACAAATACCACGACATGCCGGCGTCGGTGAACGTCACGCCGGCGCCGGGCGCCCAGCTGGCGTGGCTACGGCAGGTGTGGGGGGGGGTCGTTTCTGTCTCATTTTCCCCACCCTCACGCTTGTGGCTGAACGGTTCTGCGTAAGTTGATGCCGGCTCCTGGCGCTAAAGCCCCTATATTTTGAAAAGTAGCGACTATCTTGGATCTTTGCCGCCGTTTCCCTTACGCGCCACTTCCCTCCTCGCACTCTCTCTCAGGAGGGGAGACGACAGGGCTTCCGCGGGCCCTAATTGGCTGCGGGGAGCGAAACGTCACCGTGACGTCTCCGCCCCTCGTCGAGCGGGGGCCAAACTTGTTTGCCTTTTTGTTTTTTTTCCGCTGGTCGCCATTTGCCACCCTGTCGCCACGGCGACTTTCAGCACGCACGTGCTTCTTCGCGCTTGTTTTTATCATCGCAATGCCGTTATGCTGCGCCTATCAATGTAATAGCAGAAGCGAAAAAGGATTCTCGCTGTTCAACATTCCGTGGGGAAAAAGAGATGTCCAGCGCAAGAAGCAGTGGCTGCACAATATCGGAAGAAAAGACTTTGTGCCTACCAGAAGGACTTCCTTGTGTTAGGTAAACTATAATTTTTGGTATTTCCCCGCCGGCACGAGGAGTTCATAGAATGTGGTGAATTCGCTCTTTCACATTCACAGCTATTTTTAATTTTTGCGAAACCAGGTTCCTTTTTCTTTTTGCGGAGAAGCGGGTCGGGACACCGCAAAGTGAGGTACAGCAAAATGCGCGCCACTGCATCGATTGCAACTTTAATGCGGATATAAGATACCTTTCTTGAAAATATATACATTTATTTTCCCCTCTCTATTGGTCTGTAACGACGTGCTATTTCGGTAGAATTTTTTCCACGTGTCTTGAAAAATTGCTGCACAGCTGTATTTTGTTTTAGACATGCTGTAAAGAAGTTTTTTATAGTAAACAAAAAGCCGCTTACTGTAATATGTTAGTCATGTCCAGCAACACGTAATTTTTCAATATTGCAGTATTTAAATTTGTATTTTGTATATTTACCTGGGTTGCCCATTCATGATGTACCGGTTTGAGCTCATGTGCAAATATGGACTTTTAAATCACAACAGGAGGACATTGAGGCTATCATTCAGCTCTTTTTTTCTTTTTTGCAAATCGGTATGGGTCAAAACCAATACCTGAGAAGTGTTCGGGATACCACAGTTTCAAATAATCGTATTATTGTTTTGCAGCTTCATTTTACTGAAGATCAGTTCGAACTATTGATACTGCAGAAGTATGGAAAAAAGAAGTTGAAACCAAACGCCGTTCCAACTTTTCCAAAGGTGTTCCAAGGGTGTTTCGGTGGTTCAGACTAATGACATCGCGGACTACGAAGCTTGCTTTTAGTCATGCTGTGGAAGCATCCTACGACGATGCTGTAAAGTGTCTTAAGGATACTCTCGAACTTTTTTCTAAGCTTTTAATAGGGGCCCCAAAGAAAGCACCCTGGAAACCAGTGCACACCGGGCTCACTGTAGCCACTTGAACAGCTCTGAATGTGCAAGCCGAAATGCTTGACAAGTACCACTTCCACTTTGTTTTGCTGAGCAGACTAAGCCAAGACGCACTTGAAAAGTTGTTCTCAACTTTGCGGGCGAAGAATCCTATACCCAGGCTGTATGATTTTAAATGTAGTCTGAGGAGCGCGACACTATCGCAGTTTCTGAGGCCAAGTAAAAGTGGAAGCTATGCGGATAATGAAGGTTTTTTGTTGGTGGGGCTAGAGCAGCATCAAAATGAAGAAACGACAGAGGAAGTCCAATGTCTGGATGACCTGCTTGATTTAAGTTCAGAGATTGAGCAAGTAGTAATCTACGTGGCGGGCTATGTGGCATCAAAGCTACGATCCTCGCTCCGCTGTGAAAACTGCCGCGCTTCTTTGATATTGGACTGTGCACCATCGAAGTTAATTGAGCTTAAGAATTTCTCACAGTCGCGATAGTCATTGACAAACCCCTCACCAGCCTTGGTAGAGACTGTGAAAATTGCTGAGAACTTTTTCCGCTCCAACAGAGAAGCACTGCTGAAAAATGCGGTCAGTACTGCACAACTGCAAGCCAGTGTAAAAAGCAGCATTACCTTCGTCACCTCTTTTCCCGCGTGCCATGACGTCCACGAAGACATTTTGAGTGTGTTCCTAAAGGTTCGAGTCCAAATACTTGTCAGAAAACGAAGACGCAAAAGTAGCCACGATGAAAAGTAGCAAATGCGGTAGTAAAAGCGTAGACATGCGGGTGGCTGTGGCCGAGGTTCGTTGAGAGTGCGAAGTTATTTGGTGCATAATCTGTATAATTTGTTAGTATTATATGTTCTTTCTTGTTCGTGTTCTTTTCTGATTGTCTTCTTGAAATGCATGTATATACCTTAAAATGTAATAAACGCGCCTTTCATTCTCGTGAACATGTCTTCCAATTATGTGTGTCCAGTATTTTCTGGGTGCATTATGATGTCCTAATTATATTAAAGATGAAGTACAAATAAAGAGTTTTCGTAGAGTGCTCTGATCAACGTGTATTTACTCGTTTTCATAAATAATATCGTCACAAGCGAATGGGCATTACAGAGGGGAGTGGGTACAGAAACATAAACTTCATAGTAAATAAAAACACTTTAAGCATGGTACAACATATAAAATGTTAGCTAAAGCAAAAAAACCAAACGCCACAAACGGAGTGGCAAAGTACCTGGTAATACAATAACCGGGTTCTGTGTTTATCGCCGCTTTTCTCGTCGCCACTTCTATAAGATGTTAACACATGTCCATCACAATCGTCTGACCTTTGCATAGCCATCGTGGCGTCTGCATGCGAAAGTTCTAATAATAATACGTAAAAACGCCGAAGCAACAAGCGATCCCATTGACCCTGCCGCAGCGTCTCGAGCGCGGAGGGCGGCAACGCGTGCCGTGTGCAGCGCGCCGGCCGTTGCGAGAGCAAAATTCGAGGAGGAAAGCGGCCGGAGAAGGAGAGTGTCGCTACTTTCAAAATATAGGGGCTTTACCTGGCGCCAGGCTGGCGCGACAAAGGCAGCGGCTCTCCCTTTTTTTCTTTTTTTTTCTCTTCTTGCGCCTGCTCTTATCAGCTGTATGCATGACTTCCGCGCCCCGCTGATGTCACGGGTATTTTTCATTGCTGGGATCCCTATAGACAGGATTTTACTCAGTAAGCAGGAGCGCGCCGCCTATTTGTCGTTCGTTATCTGGCACCAGACTTAGAGTGTACTCGGCTGCTGACCCGCAGGTTGCGAGATCGAATACCGGCTGCGGCGGCTGCATTTCCGATGTAGGCGGAAATGATGTAGGCCCGTGTGCTCAGATTTGGGTGCGCGTTAAAGAAACCCAGGTGGTCGAAAGTATTGGAGCCCTCCACTATGGCGTCTCTCATAATCTTATGGTGGTTTTGGGACGTTAAACACCACATATAAATCCATAAATTGTATTTAAAAGTTAGTCCTTGTCCTATATCTCGACATTATTGTCGTGGAGTTCAATGCATGGTAATTGTGGTGTACAGCCTTTTTTATGCCTCCATTGTATAACTCTACCGCCGCGTGGTGACTGCTGCCTAATACCTCTTTTTCCTGTTTTTGAACGGTAGTTCAATGAGCCCCACAAGGGCGTTTTTTGAATTCAGTTAAAATATGGTAGTGATTTCGGGATACGTCTTAGCTGCAAGAAAAAGTGTGTGACACTACCTCATCCAATCTTGTTGATGAGACTATTTCTACAGTGTCTCTGTGCGAACGAGGGTGTCCCCGATGTAAACGCATTCTCTTCCTGAGCCTGTCTCTCCTCCTGCTTTGACTGAGGTGGAAATCGTTCTTCCACGTTTCAAAGTAGCGTTCGTCATAGATTGTTGTAGTGGCTACCATGAATTTGCACAATAACAGGCTCTCTTTCAGAAGACGTTGGTCATCTCTTCGCCACAATACTGTTTTGTTTGATCTTGCGCGGCCTCTACTACTCCGAAGGTTTTCACTGACCAGAGCGTTCCTTCGTTTCGAGCGCCGCGCAGCCGCAACACCTCCTCTTGAGCATGCGTCGTATGCTCATTCAGTTTTCTCTTCCCCCTTCATAGAGTTTGGAAAGCGTGTTTTCGCAGTGTTTTCTGCACGTAAAAAGAACGAATTGCAGTGCGCAAAGGCGTAGGCAAAAATTTTTCAGGGGGGGGGATGGCAAAAATCATATATAATAATAACATATTGTGTTTAAAGTCCCAAAGCCACGATATAAATATGAGGGACATCATAGTGGAGGGCTCTGGTAATATTGACCATTTGGTGTTCGTTGAGGTGCAATGACATCGAGGTCAGCACTTTGGTCTGACGATTAGACGGAAAGGTATGGTCGAGTGCCTTTAAGAGTTGAACGCAATAGCGAAATCTGGCCCCTAGGGCGCCCTTCAACAGCTAAGTGCATACTTCATAATATGTTTTGTCTCTCTCTCTCTCGCACACACACACACACGCACGCACACGCACACACACACACACACACACACACACAGACAGAGACAGAGAGAGAAAAACACGCTATTTATAGTAGTTCAGTCACTGTGCAGTGTGGCCACTTCCCTCTGCTAGAACGGCGCTCTGCTGTAGTCGAGAGACGTTTCTCAAACTTTTCACAGACGGCACACAGACACACACTTGAATGAAACATACAAGTTTTTGATCTGAAGCAAGAGTCGCATGGCCTCCAAGATACACGTTGCGCACTTGCCATCACGGAGGCCATAAAAAGTATCGAAATGCCTCACAGATGGCAGCACAATATCTAGCGTTTGCTGTTCGCTTGACTAACGCCTCTGAAAAGGCATGATATGTTTTCCACTAGATGAGCATAATTGTCCACTTTTTGAGCTATTGAAAGTTCTAGTGTGTTTTTTAGCGGCGATAGCTGCACTGTCCCGGCCTTTTTCGACGTAGTTTGATGGCCTCCCAAATGCACCTACAAATCGCGAATGGGCTCGTTTTGTCGTGACACTTGTTGAACAAAGAGCGTTAAGGAGACTCTATCTACTACATGACATTTATGTAGTGTTTTTTTCCCGAAGCAGCTGCAAGTAACATCGTGGCTTCGTGGTAGGACACCTCCTTGCCACGCGAACGGCTCGGGTTGATCCTCAATGAAACAGAACATTGTATTTATTTTATTTGCGTCTTTCTCAACTTTTTGCTCACAGACGATTTTTCACTCACAACCATCGGTGCAGACACCAACGGCGCAATTTGTGCGACCCGAGCTCTCTAGCGCTATCGCGTTAATAATGGCTGCAAAGCGAAAAATCGGGGTCGCAGAGAAGTCGGGGGTGAATTGAGCGGCATGCCAGTGGTCACCGGATTCCGCGTTAAACAGCGCCCTCGGAAACGTTTTTTATGGATAGCATATATGTTCGTGCCATTAATTATGTTTCAGATATTTTATATGCTAAAAGCATATCGTTTGCTTAAAACGCTGCAACATCGCTTTTTTATCAATCGAATAGCATATTACGCGTTGCTGCTTGACTTCATTAGCGCTGTGCTTTCTCTTTTAATCTTTTCTTGTTACGCGTATTCGTACGACGTTCCCGTTTTAGCAGCGTGGTAATTTCGGCCTGGTTGAAGGAGTTAGTTATAGCTGTTAGTTTTCAGTGTAAGGTGAACTGTAAAATACTTACTTCAGGTAACCATAGTAATAAGACCGATTGGAAAAAATAAGTATCTTCAGTTGTAACAACGATTCTGGTCTACTTTGCATAGGATAGTTGTTTGCTCGCTTGAGTTGTACGTCCAATATTGGATCTGTTGTGTTCAGAAACTGAAGAAATTAAGAGGTAGGCCTTTTATTGAATTTATTTCTGATACCTAACTTTATTGATTTAGTTGCACATCAATATGTAGCAAAATTTTCAACATGGAATGAGCCGATTCCCTCGGCGGTCACTGTAGATTATTTATCAGCGAAGTTGGCATTGATACAAAATAATACAACATTACGAGCACCACAGGTCACTTATTGTCTAAATTTTAGAGAATAATTTCATGGAAATTAGATAATAAATGAAGCAGCCAATATAGGTGGCCATAGTATATTTACAGTGTGTTGGTTGGTCGTTCGCACGACGGCCTCATTATGTCAACGTAGTAATAAATATGTGCCTCCTGTCGTTGCTTGAAAGACCACAAGGCACCCATCGCGCCCTCAAGAAACCACCGTGTTTGATAACTTATTCATATTCAGCGTAATTTAGTCCATGCGAAATGATATAACAACAGAAGAATGTTACTGCTCAGTAAATATTGTGCATAGTGGTACAATACGTTGGATTTGCTCCCTGTACAGGACGTGTCCGGACATTCAGCGCGTAAAAGTTTCCTTTTAGCGCCCCGGTAAGCACGTTTTGTTCCTCATCCCATATTGTTTTAAAATAATAGGTGTGTGTTGGCAAACTACAAAGACGTTAGAACTCTTAAAGCACTTTCTTCGTGAGACATCCTGGTGCTTTCGCGATGCGTCAAAACAACAATACCTTTAGGGCTCAGCCTTATACAGGTATAATCGATAGGTTTTAGAAACAATCATGTCAAATTACTTTCACAAACGACTTGAATATCAGATAAGAGAGATGTCCTTTGTCAAACGCCTACGTCATAGC
>WOVY01006963.1:0-91253 GCA_013436015.1 Rhipicephalus annulatus
TCTTCTTTCCTGCTTTGTCACTAAGGGCAAGACCTTCACCGACAGACACGGCGGAATAACCCCACGCACACTGGCGCTAACTTCCTTCATCTCCTGATCTCCCATCTCTGCTGCTCGCTTAAATACCTTCCGCGCGAGATTCTAGAAAATTCTCATCATTTCGTCGGCGCGATGCGCAGCGAAGGCTCGGGGAAAGCGCGAGACGGTTCGACGGCCGTCCGTGACGGAAAACGCAACCCGGCATCACCACGCCCCTTTCCATTGAGAAATTTCCAGGGCTTGCTCGGCCGCGATGTGAGGAGGTTCGTCGGCGAACCTACGCTTCCGAGAGGCAAGGGACGGAGCACCCGGAGAGGCTTTGGATGCTTGTTTTCTTTTTTTTATCAATGACCTCGAGCTGTCTTTCCGGCGCTTTGTCGCGAGAATTCGGCAGCGCGCCCTTTTTGAGCGCTCGTTTTGTGACACTAGTATTATCAATGACGTGGCCTTTCGTAGGTTTTTAGGACACCTCCGTGAGCACTTTGGGGATCTTCATGGAAATTCATGCAGATGTCAGTGCGCATATGTCTAGGGACAGCAAGGAGCCACTTCCGACCACATGGCATGTAGTTGCGGTGATACAAAATATTGTGTCGAACAGAAAAGTGAGCTATTAGACTACGTAGCGCTCTGGTGGAAGGAACACCGCACGGATTGGTAAGGTATTCGAGTAACAAGGTGAGCTTTGGGTCTTCGTGCTGTTCCAAAAGCATATCATTGGTGTCGAGTGGTGGCAAGGTAGTAAAAGGGGTGACAGAGAAGCCATCTTTCGTGGTAATGGTGAGTAGGAAGGCGCATCAGCCGCAATGTGCTTGCGACAGGAATGACATACCACACAAATATCGTATTGCTGCAATCGAAGTGCACAGGAACCTAGGCGTCCCGACTGGTCTTTCAAGGTGGAAAGTCAAAATAGGGCGTGGTGGTCTTTGAGCACGTCTAAAAAACGGGAGTAATGATACTGCCAAAATTTCGTCAACGTTCTGATGATTGCCAAACACAACCTCTGTCACGGAGTAATTTATTCAACCTTCTAAAGAGCATGACTGGCATAGTCGACTACGTGTTCAGCTTAGGTGCCTTAATGTAGGGCCAAACTGCACGAAGACAGGCGCCACTTGCATTTCTGTGAATTTCTGTTAGGTAGTGGGGTCCATACTGGCGAAGAATACGTTGTGAGGACAACAAGTGGCGCAGCTGGCAAATTGCTTCGTCTATGCAGGTGACCATGCATATATACCTTTGCTGGTGGTAAGCAGACTTGTCAGAAGTGCGATGATGAACGCGAAGGTACGCACGAAGCGACCAGAGTAAGAGCAGACACCCAACAAACTTTCGTGGGATTTCAGCGTTGTGAACTATGGAAATTTGGTGACAGCTCAAAGCTTGTCGAGATCCGGGAGAACGCCGTCTCTTGAGAGGACTGTCCCAAGAAGGTTTCGTTGCGCACTGCGAAGTGGCACTTGGTTTTAAATTGTAGGCTTGCAGAATTTAGACACGAGATAATTTCGTAGAGACGATGAAGGTGTGTCCGGAAATCACTTGAAGAGACTATGATGTCATCCAGGTAAGAGAAGCTAATTTTTAACTTGTGGCCTCGCAGGATGGTATCAATCATGCGCTCGAATGTCACGAGCGCGTTGCAGAGCCTGTGTGGCATGACGTTGAACCCAAATATGCCATCGGGCGTTAAAAGGCTGTTTTATGGTGACCACATTTCTTGAGCAGCACAGGAAGGGGTGATAGGCACTGAAGCGTCCGGATTGCAAGTTGGTGTCGCCGTTAACCATGAGTTTGCAGGGCAGAGGCGAAAGGTGACGCGATGGAAATTTATGTTGGCACCACGGAAACTTCCGCACCTTAAGAATTGATGATGGCTTCACGACGTGATAAGAAATCCCAGCCCGAGGTGAAGTTGTGAGAGTAACACAGTAGAACGAAAAATTGGGCGATGTAGACAACGTCTTGGATGACGAAGTGCGCCGTACACACAGCCGAAGGATGAATGCGTTGCGCGCTAGCCGTAGACAGCTACATGTCCCAGAGAAATGTCGCTTTCTTGAGTCTCCGATAAAAATTTCCATTCATCACAGAAACTGGGGCCCCAGTATTAACAAGCGCTAGTGGGTCGACTTCATCAGCATCGGCGTCAGCAACGTTTTGCGGCGAAAATGGAGGCCTTGAGAAATGCGCAGAAGTTGCACTACTTGCCTCGTGAACTGCTCTGAATAAAGTTCCTCCTCCAGAGGTGGTCAGCGACGCCTAGGCGATGGCGATCGGCAATGATATGGTAAGCGAGCAATTCATGAGCGACGCTACCAGTCAGAGTGCCTCTGTTCTTATGCAGATGTGATGGCATGTTGTGGCACGTAGGTAGGAGTTCCAAAGGAGGCATACGCAGGTGTGGGATGGCGGCGGCAGAAGCGTGCAATATGGCCAGCGATGCTACACGCGATTCAGATAGGCTAGTTGTCATGTGTGCGCCACGCATCATATAAGATCTGGTAATTTATATAAAATATATAAGATTTATATAAAATATATAAATCTGGTAGTAGAAGTTCCCCTGCTAATTATCGTCCCATTTCCCTTACCAGTACGTGCTGTAAGCTATTAGAGCACATCATATTCACAAACCTTGTAAATTTTCTTGAAAGTAATTCCTTCTTCACGTCATCTCAGCACGGCTTTCGTAAATCATACTTCTGTGATACACAACTGGTATCATTTACTAACAGATTCCACCGCATTTTGGACAACTCATCCCAAGCTGATTGCATCTTTTTGGATTTTTCCAAAGCATTTGATAAGGTATGTCATAAACTTTTACTTCACAAGCTAAGCCAACTGAAACCTGATCATAACTTGTTTAAATGGATTGAATGTTTTCTCACAAATCGCTCACAATTTGTTTACGCTAACGGGTATAATTCTTGTTTTACTGAAGTACACTCCGGCGTTCCTCAGGGATCGGTAATTGGGCCTCTCTTATTTCTAATTTATATTAATGACCTCCCCTGCCACATTAAATCCAGAATTCATTTATTTGCTGATGATTGCGTTATTTTTCGTGAGGTAAATAACATAATTGATTCATGTACTCTTCAATCAGACCTTAACACTGTTGATAACTGGTGCCGTACATGGTTAATGGAATTGAACATAAACAAATGTAAAGTCATGCGCGTGTCCCGCAGTGTTTGCAGTCAATTTACCCTAAACGACATACCTCTTGAATCTACTAACTCGTACAAGTACTTAGGCGTCCACATAACATCCAATCTCTCTTGGGCAATGCACGTCGAACAAATAATCAACAAAGCTAACCGTACGCTTGGGTACCTACGCCGTAACTTTTCGAAAGCTCCATCTTCATTGAAATTAGCCCTGTACAAAACATTAATACGACGTAAACTAGAATATGCATTTCGATTTGGGATCCCAGCCACATTAATTTAATTACATCGCTTGAGCTAGTTCAAAATAATTCCACACGCTTCATATTATCGAACTACAATCCCACTGTTAGTATATCTGCAATGAAAAATAATCTGTCCCTGCCTACTCTGTCACTTCGTAGAAAAGTTTCCCGCCTATCAACTTTTCATAAATTGTATCACCACCCCATCTTGCGCGACAAACTTATTTTGCAACCCCAGTTTTTTTTTCCAACCGTGTCGATCACCGTCACAAGGTTGAAATTATCATCTATCGTACTAACACAGCTGCGCAGTCGTTCGTGCCTCGTTCTTCTCGCGAGTGGAACCACCTTCCCCCTGAAATTGTTGCTATTAATGACAACCATCTTTTTCGTGATACCGTAGCTAACATTTATACGCAGGACCTGTTTAATGTATTTTTGTTTGTACGCTGACTATTGCTTATATTCGTACTAACGTTGTTTTTTTTCCTCCCCACCATGTACCATGTGTTATTCAATGTAATCCACTCCCCTCTTTAATGCCATTTGGCCCTGAGGGTATTATAAATAAATAAAATAAATAAAAAGAATAAAGCGAGGTGGGGGCCTGTACACCAGACGCGAGGCAGGATGATGTGGTGCCGAAAATGAGCCTGAATGTGGCGGTTGCCACGCAACCACAGCTGCGTAGTTGAAGAGTGCGCAAGTGGCGCGCCGACGGCAGTCGAGGAGATGGCATGGAAGGAGCCGGAATTGCAGGGAGGGTTTCACAAATCTCGGTGTGTATGGCCTGCTGCAGTGTCGAAGGCAGAATTGCTGTGGGCGCCTCGCCATGCGGCAGCAGGAAGAGCGTTGGTGCATACCCAGGCAGCACACTGGTGTTGGTACAATCTTGAACCCATGTCGACTAACGTCGGCCATAATATTGGCCCAAGTTTGGCTTCTCGGTCAAGGGCAACTTCTCCCGATGTTGGACCGATGTTCAAGCAAACTGGGCCGAATGTTCTGCCATTGCATTTGCCAATTTTCAGCTTACGCAGGCCCAGTTGACGCATGCAAATGAAGGCTCGTCCTTTCACCGACGTAGTTGCCGACATACTCTAACGTAGGACCAGTCACGGGCCACGTTGGTTGCCAATGAAATGCCATTATTACGCCACCATTCGCTTTACAACAAATATTGGCTTCCATTGGGTTGCCAATATTCCACCGTCATTATTAAGGGCTTTTTACTACTGGCATTCTTTAGCCGGTAGACTTTACATTACACCTCAAGGACTTCCACTAGCAGCTCATACGAGCCCCGTACGAACTTCGCGGTGTACTTCAAGGCGATCGACCACTGGATGACTTAGTCTAGAAATACTACGCGATTTCACTAAACTATTCATTTAAACCTTTTTCTTGCGATGCGTATTACCCTCTCCACATTTAGGGAATAAGGCTGCAAAAGTCTAGTCACTTTCTTGCTTGCTCCACACATTCCTTTTCAGTCTTGCGAGAAATTGTAACCTAGGATGTTTTATAAGTATTAGCTAAACATTACCTGAAAGAAATCTACGGTGCAAATATCCCACACACAAGCAATATATATCTGGTATAGGAATACCAGTAAACAATTTCCATAACTTCATTTCTAACTACACCAAGTCAAACCATTTATTTTTCAGTTCAGTTTTTCAAGTCAATGCTGTTCAGTAATACAGCCCAAACTAGAAGGCGAGCTCAACAAGGCTCTATTGGCATAGGGCTGGTCAGGGTAGCAGAGGTGGGGTGATGATTTAGAGGCTGCAGCAGGAGATGAGGCAATGACGGTGGGCTAACCAGGGTCCTGAAAGCAGCGATTGGACAGGACCAATCATCACAGGCTGTCGCAGATCCCTGCTCTGAAGAGCAGCAGCGATCGGGCTGCAAAACTATGAACACATCTATAAAGTGCGTTTCCTAACCTCCATTGAGGCAAACAAATTTCAACAGCCACTTCTTGATGAAATACTGAGTTTTTTCAGACACGTACATATGTGAATAAAAATAAACACCTCAAAATAAGTTCTAAATTTGCTGTATAACATATATGCAAGCTAAAACAACGAAAAACAATAACTGACAGTACATTTTATGTTGTGCTATCCAGGTCAAATGCCATATGGCCATTATGAAAAGAAATGAAGCAATACTTCAAAAGTCATTGTGCAAACAAAAATCAGCCCGAGACCAAAATATTTAGGAATAGACTTCATTAAAGGTTGATTAAAACAAGCTTGTTTGACTAATTTACTAATAAACACAAGCTATTTTATGATTTCCAAACATGACTTACAGGGTTGCCAGCCAGGTGAACTGGTCTCCACCTACGGCCTATGGCTGTATAAATGTATGAGAGGACAAGAAGACACACGACCACTCGAACTTTCAACGCTCGATTGTTCTTGGGCACAAGTCAACTAGTATTACACAAGAGGATGACTGACCACCATATAGACAACACAAGGTGAAAAATTTTATGCAAACCCAATTTCAACTGACACTTGTGGATTATTGCAAGGCTCCTGTATTATTTCAAAATGGTATCTTGAAATGCTATGAAAGATGTGCTGATGTGGTTTCCTATGTTGTTCTTTTCGCCATAAACAAACCTTTAAACTGTCACGTGCTTTTTGAGACAGGCATTGATCTAAAGTCTCGGTTTCATAGGAGACGAGCATTGAATAGGTGGCTCGCCAAAAAAAACAACACTTGGCAGAGAGTCGCAACACAACGCAGCCGCTCGCACCCAGACGACCGGTGCAGGGAGGGCACGCGCGTGTGCCGCTGTGGTGCTTCGATTCAGAATAAACAGCTCTAAAAGGCATTGCGCCAGTAATACCGCACCGTGGTTTAAAAAAAACTATGTCCGAATACTTTCACTTGGGCGAGTTGGTACATAATTGGATATACTTCAGCGCAATTTAGACGAATACAAATGAAGACACATAGAACACAGACGAGATCTCACAACTGAGTTTATTTGCACTTGAACAAGCTGTTTTATGCCCCAAAACCTGCCTGTATTACCTATACACAGAGGAGCAAGATAAAACAAACGTATAAACACTACCCAAGTTATATAAGCAAAACTCAAATGTAAATGCTTACAGTGAGATCAAATACCCAAGAAAATGCACACCCATATCAAGCAAGGCAAACTGAACTTGGAAATAACGACAACACATGAATTGTTCTATAAAAACGGCACCTTGAAAATGAAAGCTGTTGAAGAGCAGGACGTGAAATGTTTTAGTCGTGCTGTTGATAATTATTGTGAGTGTCTACAAGAATGTAAAATCACGGAGATCGCGTGGGGATGATTCTGCAATACATAACAACCTAAATAACAGAAGTTGGCGACACTTACTAAAACAATACTTTCTTGAGCTCCCGGCTGACCCGCACTATATAAACCAAAAACATGCAGAAGCAACGAAAAAGACTCACACGAACGGACTAAAGAAAATAAAACAGCCCGTACCAGGGTGTAAAAACACACTCTGTGAATACTAATCTGCGTCATGCAAAATGAGCGTCAGGTAGAATAAAAGACCAAAACACAGAAAACCTTGCAGGAGCGAGCCGACACTTCAAATAAAACCATCTAAAAAGCCAACCTCAGCCTCTGTTAGGGTGAGAGAAGGCATGCTTACACACAGATCACCAGCTTTTTCAATGAAAAGCACTCCAACAATTTTGCGTTCAGTTCTATCTTTCGCTCTTCCTGAAAATATGGTGCTGTAGAAATTTGGTGTGCAGCCACAAAACTTACATTGCTCGGCTAGGTGGCCACCACCTTTATTGCGTACATTCTGGTTGTCCTCCTTCGCACGCTCAATAAAACATCTGCCTCTCTGCCATATGCAACAGCGTCCATAGCTTATGGGAATGTCATACACCACATTTGACACATATTCAGTGAACCTGTTTTTTTTTAACGAGTCGAGCATTGTGATAATGCTTGCCGATTAGTCATGCTGCTCAATTTCGACAACTTACACGAGGCTGAGAAGACAACCTGAACATGGTGCTTCGACGCTAGCTCCTTAATGTTGTGTATCCAAATAGGAAGGTAGAAGTGATTCCCCACATGCACGAAATTCCGCACAACATTAAGAAGGTAGCGTCAAAGCATGATGTTCAGGCTGTCTTCTCAGCCCCGTGTAAGCTGTCTAAATTGTGCAGCATGAGTAATCGGCAAGCATTACCCCAATGCTCGACTCGGCACAAAAACATGTTCACTGTGTGTGTCGAATGTGGTGTATGACGCTCCCCTAAGCTGTGGACGCTGTTGCATAGGACAGAAAGGCAGATGTTTTAATGAACGTGCAAAGGAGCACAGCCTGAATGTACGCAATAAAGCTGGTAGCCACCTAGCTGAGCACTGTAAGCGTTGTTGCTGCACACCAAATCTTTAAAGAGAGTGAAAGATGCGACTGAATGAAAAGTTGCTGAAGCCTTTTTCATTAAAAAGCTGGTGATCAGTGTGCAAGCGTGCCTTCTGTCACCCTAACAGATGCCGAGGTTGACATTTTAGATGGTTTTATTTGAAGTGTCGTCTCGCTCTAGCGAGGTTCTCCGTAATTTGGTCTTTTATTCTACCTGACGCTCGTTTTGCTTGACACAAGTTGACACAAGAAAGAGTCGTTTTAGTAATTGTCCCCGACTTCTGTTCTCTAGGTTGTTATGTATTGTTGTTTTGTCTCCACGTGGTTTCCGTGTTTTTATCTTCTTGTAGACACTCACCTTAATATTTACCAGCACAAGTGTCACACAGTCCCGTAAATTGGGGAGGCAATCGCCGGGCTAATTCCAAGGGCCGAAATATCGGCCCCCCGAACCGCACCACGAAAGCGTGGACAATTTAGAAGTGGTCCTTTTTGGCACGCCAGCGGACGCCGGCTGTGGCCCAAAGAACAAGTCAGAGCCGAGAGTTGATAAACAAACAAAATTATATTCTCAATAACGGCAGATCGAAAACAATAAACAAGTACGCACACTCCACAATAGATGCGGACAATATGTCACCAATCAAACAACGTATTACACAGCACAATCAGCCACACTCAAAACAACAGACACAGACAACAATACGCACTACAATGCAGTCGCATGCATTAAACAACCAAGACACTTAAAGACTAAAGAGATAGAAAACCTATTCAGTCCAAAGTCCTTGGAACAAAAGTCTGAATGATACTCTTCCGAGAATCACTCACTCAAAGTCCAGCGTTGTTGTCGTTCCGCTGCCCCCTGAAGTTTCCCTTCCAGGAAACCTCGCCGAAGTTTCTCTTCCAGGAAACCTCGCGTCCTCAAATGGCCACTCTCCAAGCTTCAAACTTTTTCGCCGGAAATACGTCGGCTTCACACACGCAGCTGTTGCCACGCGTCTTCGCTCAATAGCGGTAAACACACACTCTTGCCGGTAGCTCGAGTCGTCACCCACAGGTGGAAATCATCTTCTCCTGCTTTGTCTCTACAGACAAAACCTTCGCCGACTACACGGCGGTATACCCTACGCGCTCTGGCGCTCACTTCCGTCTTCTCCTGATCTCTCATCTCCGCTGCTCGGTTAAATACCTTCCGCGCGACATTCCAGAAAGTTCTCGTCATTTCGTCGGCGCGATACGCAGTGAAGGCTGTGGAGAGGCGCGAGACTGTACGGGGGCCGTCCCCGACACATGACTCAACTCGGCATACACGCCCCTTTTCTTCTGAAAATTTCTAGCGCTTGCCCGGCCGCCGCTGTGGGGTGAGGAGGTTCATCGGCGAAGCCACGCTTCCGAAAGGAGAGGCGTCGCGCGCCCGGGGAGCCTTGAATGCTCGTTTTCTCTTTTCTTTTTTTTCGTTAACCTCGCCGCGTGTCTCCGGCGCGTTATCGCAAGAATTTGGCGGCGCGCCCGTTTTTAGCGCTCGTTCTGTGACAACAAGTTGAACATTTCACGCTCTGCTCTTCGACAGCTTCTACTTTGAAGGGGCCGTCTTTATAGCATAAATCATTTGCCATCTTGATTTCGAAGTTAAGTTTGCCTTGTGTGTTATAGGTGTCCGTTATCTTTGGTATTTCGTCCCACTGCGTGCAAATAAACTCGGTTGTAAGTCAGCGATCGTCTGTGTTCTGTGTGTCTCCACCTGTATTCGTTTAAATAGCGCTCAAGCCCATCGAATTTTGTCCGAAGGCTACTCTTACATTATTGGCACTTGTAACGGAGAAAATCTCTGCGAAGCGGACTGCATATATGCATGTGGCATCGAAGAGACAGTGTTGTGAAGTGACGGCGACTCCCCCGTCATCATTTTCTGGTTGGGATTTTGTGCTATGCTGGTACCAGCTTATATGCCCGTGCCGGGACGATACCACACGGCGCACTTCTGTAGTAAAGAAATAACGAGAAAGTAGTAGGTGCGGCATCCACCTTTTTTTTTTATTCTGGCGCCATATGCACGCCCTTTCTGCGGTATGTATGTACGAGGATGTTGGTCAAGCAAACCACTGTGAAAGCATAGCCCTGGTGATGTCGTGCTTCTGTGCTTGATAGCGCAGAATGGATCTCCGACCACAATCGCTGCATTTAGATGGGGATGAAATATATTAAGAACGACCGTGAACCGAGAGATATGTGTGCATTGGAGAATCTTAAGCGGTCACAATCTTGATACGCACACTAGAGCGTACCTCAAAATTATATGTTGTTGGCACATTAAAGCTTAGCAATTATCAATGTTGAACAGACATCTTCGTTTTAGGTTGACACAGGCAAGCGGAAAAAACTGAAACTGTGTGTTAGGTGAACTAAATAACAAGTAAACATCAAAGGCACTTGATACTTCTCTAGCAACGCATAAATTCTGATGTTACTTAGCCATTGCAGTCAGTGAGAAAAACGCTTACTGCATCGGCTGGCTCCATAAAGCTAAGCTTCGAGTAGGGTGCTGCTTTGTTCGTGACAAGAGCCCTGTCTTTTGCACAAATTAAGGTAAACAGAGGCACTTCGTCATCGAGTGTTCATCGCAAGAGTATCTTTTATACAAGCTCAGAGGCTTATGAACAGGACTCCGCACAAGTGTTGTGGGCAAGGCAGCTTTCCTTTACACGCAACTCTATTAAAAAAAAAACTACCTGCCTATCGTTTTATTCACATCACGTGGTGGCATCAGATAGAGTTTGGTGGTGATGGTCAAATACACGGACGCATTAAAATTTTGCTAGTCTTGAAGTTAACTGCTCAACGCTCAACGGGCCAGCTAAAAAATTTAAATGTCATATGTTGCATATTATGCTCGTTTCATTTCCCGCAAAACACCGTTTAAAGTCGACTGTTTGGCCTAGGTTTCCACTGGTGACTGTCTTCACTATCGAATATTTACAGCAGACACATGCGATCCGGTTTATAAATGAGCCCGACAGCACTATAAAGGAGAGCGAGAGCAGAATTTAGCTCGGCTGACCGCTTAGATGCAACGCCGCCTCCTCTTTCTACGTCCTCCCTTTCCTCTATATGTCTTCCTTTTTACATATTGTTGCACTTGAATATGCAGCAGTACCGCCAGTACCCTTTGGCTTTGTTACGGCGATGCGCACACACCACCTCTATCACCCACCACTCCCATCTGAGGGAGCAGATGAAAAGAGCGTGCTCTCACCACCAGGGTGGCCGTGGAAACTCCTGCGCTGGTTCCCTATACTAGCAACGTTTCGGACTCAATGGTGCGGGATCAGAAGTAAAACACCTTCGAGGAAGAACACTTCAACAGAGTAAACTTTGGACGAACACTTTAATTGAAATTAACGACAGTAGTCAAACGTGATAGGCACATCATGAGCACTATGGAAATGACCCAAAAGAACTACACATGGCCAGACTGCGAAGACGCAATTTTGTACTCAAAAGAAATCTTTCTGTACTCGATTGAATGCAGTAGAATAGTAGGCAGGCGGGGTGTTTTTGAGGTAGAACATCTTGATTGAGGAGATATATGTATGAATACATTTTCGTACAATTGGGAGGTTTCTAGAGCAGAAACAAGTTGCAGATAACTCAAATGAACTTTTGATGGTGTAACATTGCGCTAGCCTTTTTTAACCAATCATATTCAGCTAACAAAATGTCACAAGTCGCCCCACACGATGCGGCAACATTGTCACAGCTTTCAACCTCAAAAGAGCCATTTGTGTTAAAATGTGGATCAGTAGAACACTCTCTTGTAAGAGGGAAGGTTTTATGAGCATTGTGCCATTATTCATTTGCCTTTATTGTGACCATTCTTCAGCAAGGTAAGGAAAACATGCAAACTCTGCCACAAAGTAACCGCATTTCACGTTAGTACAGGTCTTTGAAATCAAATCTAAATTCATTGCATTTCTTCAAATCATTCTGAAGCCGAAATATTACGATAGCCCTTGAATCGGGCACAAGAAAGGGATCATATAATGCTACGGCCATGTGCGAAAAAGAACTAATGACAGCTGTTAAGTCACCAGAACATGAGGTCAACGACGAGGCAATGTTTAATGAAGCGATAGGACTAAAATGTCAGTGAACAGCTTTATAGAACCTCTGGCGTTTTACTTGAAATCTACTTTCGAAGGCATTTACAATCAAACATTGCTTCAAAACATTGTTTGCAGTGACTCGTGATGCATCAGTATACATATAGTTGGCAATATTTTCTTGAAGGGACACTTACGACAATCAATGTCTTTGTTTAAACTAACACGTCGCACAACGCGACCTCTCATGCCACAAGTTCATTATCAGCGGAGAAAATTAGGGTCTAAGTTTATTTTTAAATGTCGCAATGCTCAAATTTGAACATCTATCGTATTTTTGCAACATTGGCTTTATGCATATTTCTAAAACTTCGTATCCTAGGTGTATCGCATCAAAAATGACATTGTACTTAAGTTTTATGAATTATTAGCTATGTA
Organism: Rhipicephalus annulatus; assembly: GCA_013436015.1. NCBI lineage: Eukaryota > Metazoa > Arthropoda > Arachnida > Ixodida > Ixodidae > Rhipicephalus > Rhipicephalus annulatus. The sequence continues at coordinate 12,417 of WOVY01006963.1, forward strand.
AGACCCCTTACACGCGTTTAAATTTCGTGATGTCGCGTGCTTTCGTGCGAGATCAAGGCGGCATCTCTACCCACATTTTCTTTTCGCGCGTTTTCTCACTTACGAGCGTCGTTTTCGCGGTTAAGGTGGTATTTCCTGCATTGAGAAATTGTACTTTACTAGTGTGCGAAAAATCAATTCGGCTTTAGTGTCTTTTAGAGGTGTACCGAGATAATTTTGAGACATTGCAAAAGGGACAATTTTAGTTTTCGCGGTATGCAAGTACTATTACCACTTACCACACAACAGTCCAGCCAGCATGCCTAAGATTGTTACTTTGATTTTAAAAATTTCGTTGCAGAGTATTGGCAAGCAATGGAGTGGACATTATCGTGACGAGTCAACGATGTTCCTCAGAGTTTGCAAACGGAGTTTCTATGCAGCCTAAATCATAGAAATCACTGTCATGGTCAATAGGGACGATGCACTCATCATTTATATGTAGCACGAGCAGATCGCTTATCTGCCAGTGACTCTTGGCAGTAACTGTCTGCCAGTGAATCTGCCAGTAGCACGTAGCGAACTGCCAAGTTCCTGCAACGTCACACTGCCTTGTCTTGTCACGAAGAAGCTACCCATTTGATATTCAAACTGAATCAGTCTTTAAAAGTAGAGGTATTAAAATATATACGATGCTTTTCCAGACAACACAGAACTCTTTTCTTGAAATCAATCGTCTGGTATAGAACAACAATCCCTAACTATTTAAAATTCGTCTCAGTACTCCTTTAGGTGATGCCAACAATATGAATCGGGACAGTAATATCAGATCGTTTGGCGGTATGTATTTCGGTACATGCACGATTACCTGAACAATTGTGAAAGGAACGATATCAGCGAATGGATGGTACATCACAGCCGGTCTATAGGCGCTCGCTCGCTCCCTCTTTTTAAGGCTAAGCAGTCGCCACGAGTACAATATAGTTATTTCTATACAATGACAGCGCACTTTGCATGAAGGCGTCGAGAGCCAACTCTTCAAAATGCCTTTTGTCGCATATGCGTTGCATTGAAAATCAGCTGTTTCTGGCCACTTTCTCGTGCCAATTTCTTTTTCCATTTGTAGGAAGCGGTCAGAGTAGTAGAGATGTGTGTGGGTACAGCAAGCATTTTTTGGCACTCATGCATTTGGTAATGAATACGCACACGCAACGGTACAAAATTTTATAAGGCTCGAACACATTCTTTTCGGTGAATTAGAAAATACTTGTGGCTCGTGTGGTTGGATTTATCAATTAGGTGCACCTTTAAAAAACTCCACATGATGAAAATTCTCAAAGCCTTCAACTATGGCGTCGTTCATAAACATATCATTGAAAAAGCTTCCTCGAACGAAAATCCTTGACAACCTGAAGTTGATTATTGAGCCATGCATTGAAGATTCACTGCTACTACTGTCCGGAAAATGTCGACAAGAGTCACGCACAACAATCGGCATTAATTCAGAAAAGTTCTCTCCGAACTCTCCTAGGGAATTGCATAAAAATGTTAATGGATCAGAAGGACATGCCATCTGTTTTTGTTTACAAGCCCACACAAAAGCAATTCTGGTTGAAAGCATTGCCGCTACTTCAGTTAAAAGCATAACGACAGAGTTTTGCCAACAGTGCATTTTTTTCTTCAGGCGCAATGAAAATATCTTGATACTAATGAGAACATTTTCTGATTCTTTGAATTTTATTGTTGCCCTGCGTTTCTGGTGAGCCTTATTGCATATGAAAATGTCTCACATCTTTTCATCTGCACTGAAGATTGCATCTCGGCTTGTTTGGACTTGAAATTTTGTATGTTTTCAAGGACTCAGCGTGGTGTGCTTTGGCTTGTTTTTTTCTGTACTACAACGACTTTCTAAAACTGTGTGACTACATGCTCCTTTATGATTCTAGCTTTTCTGTTTTCATTTTGAACAATTGTTACTTTTATTCACATTATTATTACTATTGTTATTACTCCTGCTATTGCGATTGCTATTCACGCCTACGAGTGAAAAAGAGTTGCCGTCCCTATTAAATTTTGACTTTCACCTTTTTGAAGTACTTATTTCAATAAACATGAAATGTGATACCATCACTCTAAAAAAAGAAGGGGGGGAGCGAGAATGGAGAAACGGCACGTTGCTCTTTCAGTGTTCAAGTTTCTCCTCAATCACGGGGGCCTAGCGCGCGCGCATGCGCACGCTGAGCCTAGCCGGTCACGGCCAGTTGCGAGTGATTGCTTTTACCTAATATTGATGCAAGCAATGCGGAATTGCCGTTGTTTTTTTGTTTCGTTTTATTGGTGTAGAGTAAAAGTCTCTCTTTTTTTATCACCAGGCACGCGCACAATGTTCCGCACACATCCGCGTGTGTCTCGTGTTGTTTCATACTACCAATTTGTCATGAATACAAGGAGCTCTGCTTCCCAAGCAGTCTTGCTTTATTGATTACCTGAGACTGTACGCAAATAATCAATTTTTTCGGTGTCGACATACTTGGTAAGCCCATGCATTTTAAGTTTCGCACGGCACCAACAGCACTCTTGAATTCAACGAGATGCATAAAAAAGCATCACACTTAATTTTTGCAACATTCTAGGAAACCTGATACCACTGTATAGTCCATGCGTGAAAGCACGATCATATACTATTGAGTTATACGTGCCGCTACTGTCATATAGATGTTCTTTGCAGTTTACCCCCACACTAATACGGTCGCCATGGCCGGAAGTCGAACCTCCGTCCTCCAGCATAGCCACACGACACCCAATAAATCTATGCTATCACGACAGGTGAAAGCACAGAGAGAAACAAGCTGCGAAGTTTTCACCGAGTGTTTATTCGCCAGAATGAGTTACAACCATTAGAAACGTTTCAGATATCATCATAAGTGCACCTTTGTTAAAAGTAAACCATTGAATTCTGTCAAATAAACCAAGTTCTCAATCACATGCGTTTTGAAACTGCTTATGCCAGCACTGAGAGGTAAGACGGAATTATGCTTGCGTGCAGTAAGCCTTTCTCGTTCATGATTTTCCTTTGTCTTGAGAAACTCAACCCAAAATGCACTTCTAGTAACAGCTGTGCACAGCAGGTAAGTACTAACACTCACTCGCCTTTGTGAAAACAGTATTCCGAACCAGAGGAATAGTAACCACCACAGCCACAGCGTTAACAACAAAATTGTGGCACGTACTATGACTGCAGGTTGACATGCGAGGAAAATCGTGAGAGGCATCTCAGTCAGAAAAGTATCCAGGCACAGCATGCTAAAACGTGATAGTAAATCTGCGCACTGCAGCGCTAGTTCCTCCACTCAAGTAATAGAGCGAACCGCGACGCCAACAGTTTACTGCCATCGCACACGAAAAAATGCCGTCGAATGCGAGGTCATCACTTATTTGACTCGCAAGACCCGCGTGTTAACGTACGTATACACTGCTAGGACGGTCGTTACCGCATCAAAAACATTGCCATTGAAGGGTTAGTGGTGTACTGTATCCATGGCTAACGGTCACACTTGTGGTAAGCACGCAAAAAAAAATATAAGCAAACGTTAACACGAAATAACTAAACGAGGTCGATGTGACCCCACAACACCTACCACGACAAAGACTAACCCCCGTATTCACAAACGCTCCTAGACTCAACTTTCACCCTTCACTTGACCTAGCTGTGCACTGCACTGCGGCTGGGCTGAAAATGACGCTGTGCTACTCAAGAATAGCAGCAAATTATCACTGATACGCAGTGACTTTTTCTGCCTAGAGATGGCGCTCCCATCGGCTTTGTGAAGTGAAGGTAGAGCGTTGAGTGAAGGGGTGTTCAATAATACGGAGGTAAGTCTGGTCTGCATTCTGCGCCCTCTCCGAGTAACAAGTGGAAGAACAAAAAAAGACGTGACCTCCGAAGTGGCTAGCACGCGGCAAGCGTTTGCAGTCTCGGAGGCTTCAAGAAGAAAAAAAAAACCGTGGCAGTGGTCGAGAGATGGCGCAACGCTCGGAATGCCGTGGGCATTTCATGCATGGGTTGGGCGTAATCGTTTTCCCGAGCCCCGCCGCGGTGGTCTAGTGGCTGAGGTACTCGGCTACTGACCCGCAGGTCGCGGGTTCGATTCCCGGCTGCGGCGGCTGCATTTCCGATGGAGGCGGAAATGTTGTAGGCCCGTGTACTCAGATTTGGGTGCACGTTAAAGAACCCCAGGTGGTCAAAATTTCCGGAGCCCTCCACTACGGCGTCTCTCATAATCAAATGGTGGTTTTGGGACGTTAAACCCCACAAATCAATCAATCGTTTTCCCGAATACCAGATAAGCATTAGTAATTATTCCGTTCATTATTGTGCGACCTTCATTAAGGTTCCGTGTGTCTAAGCATCACATACAACATATTTACGTGTGTGCATGTTGTGTTTTTGCCAGAAAACGTTAAAAAAGTGTACAAAAATTTTCTTGTCACCTCTGCCACTAAGGTCAGTCGCAATTCATTACTACATAAGGTTGTGCGTTTTCGTAGTAGGATGTGAGTAAACATGTCCACGTCACTCCACTTTCGGCTTCGGTGGGAGACGGACGTGTGATGGCTCGCTGCGTGCGAGGTGCTTCGGCGGCCACTGCTGGCCGCGGTGTTAGGTTCCCTTCTGCACCATCGGATTACCGGTTTTTGTTGCCTACATTGCCGTCGGGTGACAGTATGAAAGAGTGTGTGTTTCTGCACGGTGATTTGAAAAAAAAAGACCATACCGGTTGGAAGAATTTTGGGCCCCGTTGGAAGAAGTGGGACTCATCAAGGTGATCACTGGCATTAAAGCCTTCCAGATGAATCACATCTGGCTGGTGAAGATGCGAAGCAAGGATGACAAAGATGCATTACTCAAAACAGGTGGGTTCCGAGTCAAGGGTGGCTTCTGTGCTATCATCAACCCTATCCAACATGATGTAACCGTGAAAATCCACTGGTTTGACTTTGCGGTCTCGAATGAGAGCATTCGATAAGCGTTAGGTGAGTTTGGTGATGTTCTGGAGGTTTCCAACGACAACTGGACTGTCGCGGGCTTTGAACACGCGATATCGACGACGAGGATGGTGCGACTGTAACTGAAGGAAGGCGTGGTGCTAGAAGACTTGCCGCGCCTTTTTAAGTTTGGAGGGGGCACCGTCCTTCTTGTGGCCCCGGGTCGGGCACCGCTTTGGCTAAGGTGTCACATGCAAGGACATATACGACGAGAGTTGTTTTAAGTTTGGACCCCGCTATGGAGATTTTGTCCAATTTATTGGACAACGGTTCTGGGAAAGTACAGAAATAATGGCTGTTCTGACGCCCCTGAAGCCGGCTGTCCAACAAATAGGACAACTACTAGCGCCACCAAAAATTGGTCGAGAGCAAGTCTGGTGGGGACGCAGTCAAGATGGCAGCCTTCAGCGGCACTGCGTTTTACGGCAGCGTGCGTGAAAGTAATTGAGATTTTTCTACTCTTCGAGTCTTTTGCCATGATTTTTACGACCAGAAAGAAAGCATAACGTACCCAGAACGCGTTAATTTGCGAGGCGGGTACAGAATTGCATCCGCAGTTTCTACATCTCCATGGGATAGTGATGTACAATTTATTGGACAACGGGATCGACGAACCCACATTTTTTGCCCGTTCGTTTCTTTCAATATGTTTTTATTTGCTTAATGGTCTGCCTGTATTTCGCTGTCTTTTTTTTTGGTAAAAGTGTTATTACTGTTTTTTTACAGGAAACCGACCACGCGTTTGTGACGAAACGGCCGAGCGAATACTCGAAAGAATTGCAGCCAGGGAACCATCCGACTTGGACCTGTCTGACAGCGATGAAGAAGCGCCTGAGGACGTTGCCGTTTTGGATGACCTGGAGAAAGATTTAGAACCGGATGTTGACAGCAGTGACGAGGAACCCGTACACACTGCACCTGCTGCTCCAAAAAGGGCCGCGCTTTGGAAAACCACCGACAGGTATGACTTACTATTTCTGGGGACGAAGACACGAGCTTACCTTAATTTCAAAACAAATATTTCGCCCTCGTCGTTTGAGAAACGTCTTTTCTAGCACAGTACCAGCTTCTTGTAATGCTTCTTGTAAGAAGCAAATAATAAATAAATAAATAAATAAATAAATAAATAGATAAATGAGTGAATAAATAAATAAAAAACAAATAAACAAATGAACGCCCTTTTCTTGCAGTTCTCCCCAGGCATGGCTGTCGGACTTCAACGTCACCTCAGACAGCGGTGAAGTGCGAGCCCTGTGGCGACCGTTCGAGTACTTTCAAGAATACATTTCGGATGAAATGTGGGAGACGATGTCTACTGCTATGAACACTGCACATGTGGTCGAGACCAGGAAGAGCCTTTGCACGACTCCTGAAGAGCTGAAAGTATTTTTTGCTCATTCGATCACAATGTCGTGTCTTGGGTACCCTCAAATTCGTATGTACTGGGCAAAACGAACGAAAGTGCCTTTAGTTGCAAACCACATGACAAGAGAGCGTTTTTTCACACTGAGGTAGAGACTCAAAGTTGTGAATGCCCTTGACGTGATGATGCCACGAAAGCGCAGGACAGGTTGTGGAGGATACGGCCGCTTGTTGTTGAGGTACAAAATGGGTGTCTGCGTCTTCCTCGCGAAGAACTTTTGAGTATTGACGCGCAAATGATACCTTTCACTGGGCGTACCCACCTGAAGCAGTTTGTTCCAAGGATACCTAACCCAGAAGGGTTAAGAAACTTTGTGTTGGCTAGTCCCTCTGGCTTTATTCTTGACTTTGAAATCTATCAGGGAAAAAAGTCGCTTCTTCACCCTGGGAGCTCAGGCATTGGTGAATCCGCGGTACTGAGGCTGACACAGAGTCTAACCAAAGGAACGAAGCTTTTTTTCGACAGGTATTTCACTTCTTCATGGCTACTCGACAAGCTGGCCGAAAAAGAGATTGCAGCGACCGGCACAGTTATGAACAATCGTGTGCCAAAGACTGTAAAGCTTTCGTCGGAATCGCAGCTTAAACAGAGGGGTCGTGGCGCATCAGAGATGTGGGTCCGAAACGACGATAAAGAGGTTGTTGTCAGATGGTATGACAACAAGCCGGTGACAATTATGTCGTCGTTGCATGGAAAAGAACCACAAGACACTTGCAGACGCTGGTGTGCCAAAGAAAAAAGGCACATAGATGTCCCGAGGCCCCACATTGTCCAGGCATACAATGCTAACATGGGAAGAGTCGATATGGCCGACCGCATGCTAAGCTTCTACCGTATGAAAGCCCGTGTAAAGAAGTGGACGATACGCTGTATTTTTCACCTGTTTGACATTGCACTCTGCAACGCTTGGATCTTGTACATTCAAGACATGTCCAGCTTGCGCAAACAGAAAAAAAGATATTTTAAAGTTCCTTGACTTTCGGATGTCAGTTGCTGACGTGCTTGTGGCCCAGATGAGCCAGTTGAGCAGTGACGATGACGACGCACTCTGGTCTCCTCCAGAAAAACGAGCTCCCCTGCCTCCAAGTGAGGTGAGAACAAAAACCGTGGGCCACATGCCAAGGCTTCCCGACATCCCCAATGCTGCTCGTTGTAGATGGGAGGGCTGCTCAATGAAAACTAAATTTTTTTGTACCAAATGCAAACTTTTTTTTGCATCACAAAAGAAAGGCACTGCTTTGAGAAAGCACACTCGAAATGATGTTGGGATTGTATGAAGAGTACTACCGTTTTCATGAATATTTTTCGGGGTGCAATGTATGTGGAATTGTTGCGATTATGAAAGTCATGCAAAAAAGTGTTTCTTCCACAAGTTCTTTTGGAATCACAAGTTGTTTTGGAATCAAGCTCCATTCTTGTGCGTCGTTTGTATGATGTTGTTCATAAATATTTTACAAAGTTTTTAATTTGTAAGCATTCATTTATACCAAATGAAACATTTTCTTTTTCATGCTTGCTCCAATATCATCAACCGACAACAGACACCTTCAGACACGATGTCCAATACATTGGACAATTGGCCACGCCCAAGCAATGTACGATGCCAGAAAACTGGATGACACTTTTTACCATCGTACCAAGAAAAGTCGTTTTTGGGAGTTTCACCAAAAATCATTATCCTTAACTCACGCTGGGTCTCAGGAGGCTGCCAGACTCCCCGCTGTGGTGTATACCGAGCGTTCGGACATGAAAGTCAAGATTGCATGAGGAGTAATGCCCAAGTTACGAAGACCGCGCTGACAACAGACGACGCCCGAGATAATCTAATGGACGCCGAAGAGGCTGAGAAGTTGGCCCCTGGCAGCAATGCCGTGGGACCCGACGCCACGGTTCAGGCAACTGAAGAAGAGACAGCCGACGCGACAACGCAAGACGGCAAAGATTCAACAAAAGAATCTGAGGAGCTGGCCGCAACCGGCGGCCAGCAGGGCATTCAAGAATCGATGGAGGAAGACATGGGTACCAGTGGCGAGATCGCTACGCCAAAAGCCAGCACAAAGTCTCCGGAAGCGACCACGGGACGTGGCAAGCGGAACCAAGTGGAAAGCACGGAACGCAACCTGAAACGCCCAGAGCGTCTGCGGCATCGCATCACGGGCGCTAAGAGTAAAATATATGCCCTCGAAACCCGGTCGGCGTCATCGTCGCCGGTTTGGGGACAGGATCGAGACACGTAAGACCCCGGTTTTCCCACTGCACGGTATATGAGACACGGTAAGCGCAGCATTGTAGTTTTCATCTTTGTCATCAACATGGCTATCATGACTGCGCCTTCACGCTTTGGTACGCTGAATGTACGTTGTCTAAGAACGCGTCCCAAACCGTACCAGTTGAAACGCTTGATGCAAGAAAAAGAGCTTGACTTGCTCGTGGTTCAGGAGACTAAAGTTAGTACTGAGGACGCCACTGATAGCTTGGTAGCAGAATTTTCATTGCGGTACAATGCGTGTGTGAGCTATGCAGTGGGAGCATCAGCCGGATGTAATATTTTTGTCAAGAACTCTCTTGTTATTGTAGTGGAACAGGTCAAAGTTGCCTACATGGGCGTTTTGTTTTGTAAGACTTTTGTTACGGGAACACTAAATTCAGAGTTATCTGTGTATACGCACCTACAAATTCGAGAGACAGATGTTTGTTTTTTCGGGAAATGCAAGCGTACTTTAATGTCAGAAATGTGTGATTCTGTTGGGTGACTTCAATTGTGTTTTGACGCTAGAAGATTGCACGTATACTGCTAAATTAGGTGATGAAAGCGTTGGGTTGCTCAGAGACAGCCTTAATAAGTACTTTTTACATGACGTAGCTCTGTTTGCGATGGGTGGCAGTCGCCAGCACTTCACACATTTCAAGGTTCGAGTCACGCACGACTAGATCGAGCATATGTTTGTTCTGAGATAGTACCTTTATGTCAGAACTACAACGTTTATGCTGTTTCCTTCAGTGATCATTGCTTAGTCTCGTTTGAGATAGGTAGAAAGTGCAAAAAGAAGGTTGTATGGCAAACGTGGAAACTGAATACTAAGATTATTACGCACAAAGGTTTTGTAGATAAGACAAAGAAGGAAATCGAGAATTTTTTTTCAAAAACGCAGAAAGGAGTGCCACGGAAAAATGGGAATTATTTACGCAAAAGATAAAAATGAAGGCGATAGAGTGTGGTTGCTACATGCAGTATTAAGCTCGTAAACAGGAACGTGAGCTACGGGCAGAGCTAAATGATTTGGTGAAATTGAAGCGGAAAACTCGGGCTTATTTACAGATCAACTGCAGGTTGTCAAAAACAAAATTGAATGTCTTGAAGAAGATAATATAAAGGCGCAATTATACGAGCAAGAGCTGAGAGATACCTCGTGGGTGAAGCCCCGACAAAGCGAGCCTTGTCAGATGAAAAGGCATACTCGCGAGCTCACGACATACTACAGATTGAATGGAATGGTAAAATATTGAGAGAACATAATGATATTATGAAAGCTTTTAAAAACTATTATCAGGACTTGTTTGCTTATCGCGAACCAAAAGAGCCGGGTTTTGTAGATGAGTTCTTGATAGAAATGCCGACACTTAATGCTGAAGACACAAATTTATTGGAAATGTCTATTAGTATAGGGGAAATTGAGAGGGCTATCGATGATCTTGGCATGGGCGAATGATCTGGTCCAGATGGCATTATGCCGCCTTTTACAAGGCGTTCAAGGAGGATATGGCCGCCGAATTGCATGAGGTTTTTTCAGAGTCTTTAGATCGCGGAACTCTGCCTCCATCGTTTAATTGGGCACACACCGTGCTGAATCCTAAAGAGAAAGAGCAACATGTTTTAAGCAAAATGACAGGATACAGGCCAATCACGCTAACAAACGTAGATTATAAGGTGTTTATGAAAGTTCTCGCTAGGAGGTTGCAAGGAGTTATATACAAGTTGATCGGGTCACATCAGACTTGCGGCATCAAGCGTAGGAGCATATTCACGAATATTCATGTTGCCAGGAGCATTTTGGAGTATTGTGACGCTGCGCTTCAAAAAGTAGCTATGTTGCAAATTGATCTAGCCAAGGCTTTCGACATGGTTCCACACAATATACTTTTCATGCTAGCTAAGTACGTTGGTCTTGGTGCGATCATATGTAAAGGTATTAGATTGGCATACAAAAGTTCAACCACAAACTTAATTGCAAATGAAGAACTCTCACAGCGCATACAAGTACTTTCCTCTGTCCGCCAAGGGTGTCCTTTAAGTCCTTTGCTTTTCACTCTATTTTTGGAGCCACTGTGTCAGAAAGTTTTCACCACACAGGGTTTAATGGTTTCAGTTTGCAGTCATGTGAAGTGCGTGTTTTGGCATACGCCGACGATTTTGCCTTTTTTGCTGTTGATAAAGAGAGTGTCGCTTCGTTGTTAAAAATCACTCAAAGGTTTTGTGACACGAGTGGAAGTTTAATGAACAAAGAGAAAAGCATTGGTTTATGGCCTGGTAATTGGGACCTCACACCCATATTCTTTGGAAATATTCAGTGGCTCACGACACCTAGTTGTTACCTAGGGGTACCATTGGACAGGTATGAAGACAGTGAAGAATATTGGCTTGGAAAGGCTGAAGAACTGCGCGCGACCGCCGAAGGATGAGCGGTCATGGCTTATCAGTTTTCTCTAGGTCAGCTGTATGCAACGTGTTTCTGGCGTTCATCTGGAGCTCCACGTGGGAGAGAACATCTAGAAGGAACTAGTTTCGGCGAGTTAAGCAAGGAGGGCTGTCCCTGTGCCATCTGTTTCTCAACCAAGTAATATCACGTTTTCTGCTCATTAGAGACCAGAGAGACTCTTTTTTACGTTCTTTATTCCAAACAATGCTGGTACAACCACATGCCTGACTTCTTTGTATCTTCAGACAGGCGAGAACGACACACCTTGTCACCATTCTTGCGCGAAGTTGTGTTTTCATATCGTTCCTAAAGGCAAGGCTTTCAATAGATTACCTAACTAATGTGAAAAGAAAGCGCCTTATAAAAGACCTAATACAGAATGCTTTTCCTGTGCCATTGTACCGTTCAAAGTATGAAAAATCCTATGGTCATGACGTTCTAATGCGAGTGAAAAACATGTGTATACCACCCAATGTGAAAACCTTCTTTTTTAAACTTCTTAAGGGAACCTTGCCAGTAAAACGTGGCTTGAAAAGAGAGGGATGTATGTACCATGGGAAAGCAGCTGTCTCCTGTTTAACAAACCTGAGACCATTGAACATGTGTTTATTGATTGTAAGAACGCTATTTTCTTTTGGGACATTTTACAGAGGACTTTAAAAAAAGATTTACCTCTTACTACATATGAAATTCGTTTTTGGCCTTGTGATAGTTCTGTGCAAAATTTAGATGTTACATTTTTACTTGGTCTTCATTCGGTTTGGCGTAGTATGCTATCGTACAGACACTGTGATGTGAGAGTTCTATTCGTTAATGAGTGTTTCGTGGAAGCTGTTATAAAAGTGCGAGATGTGTATAAGTCTACCGACTGTGTTGAAGATGTAATATCTTTGTTTGACGCGTTATCATGCGTGAAACACGCGTGATAGTGATTGTCATATTAGCTTGACCTGTAGTCAAGAAGGCAATAAAGAAAAAAAGTAAACATGTCCACGTGTGTGCCGCTGTGGATAACGATTCATTGTGCTCTTGTTCATTGAGTTCACACTATATGCGTACCATGTGTCCTTGTGTGCATGTGTAGCTATATGCATTTCATCAGTATATATTAGGCGCCCGGTGTCAGTGAGTAATCCTGAATGGGTTGAGTCATAAATTAGCCGCAAGGGAGCCATGATGGTGGGTATGTTGACAACGTACGTCACCGCAGGCAACTTTTTTTAGTATGGTTCAGTCCCTCCAGATGGCGCCAGCTACCACCTACTTCACGACTATGACGCTCTCTCACCCCCAGCTACTTATGTAACGTTGAACATCTATCTATTAAAGCTGCACTACTGAGTCGAAATGGTTTCACTGTGATCAAGTGTACGGTTGGGAAGCATATCTTGTGACCTGCGGCCGCGTAAACGCATGGATAACGTCGCTACACTATGTGAATCTGTGAGAAATTAACACGGCAAGCCCAGCATGCACTCTTCGGGTGAGGACTCTGCAGTATCCGTGTCTTTCAGAGTGAACGTCGCATCAATGGTCGAACGAAACCTACTTGCTCCGTCGTTCTCTTTTGCGATGTTTTCATCACTACAGGTTCGTCTGCTTGTTTTTATAATCATTTCGTTCGATAGCAAGCTCAGCGGGACCGTCGTTGTAACTTTCAGTGACGTGTACTCCTTATCAGTCGAGAATTGATGCATTTGCTAAGCCTATTCGCTTCGCTAACCTGAGGTCAGCCATGTTGATTTTCATAGGGAGGAACGCGTTTCTCCGTGGATGAGGGGGCAACGTTTCTCTATTTAAAGACGAACATTGGGGACATCGCTGTTCCTCCCTAAATGGAGAGATGGTCACTCCATTTTTTAAGAGTGTTGAACATATAAGCGCAAAATTTATCATTTTAATGGGAACCGGCTGCCGGCATGTGGATTTGAAGTAAATGTTCCCAAAACTATTTTTCTCAAAAAAAATATTACGTTGTCTGTCATTTTGTCTGCCAGTTGGTGACAGATCATGTGGCCGAGCCTTCTGAAGGCGACGCACAATAGTACGTGCGTGCAGAATGAAATATTTATCCATTTAATCATTTCTTGAAGTAGCAGAAAGAGTTGTCATATATGCTTCCTACTATGTTTCTATTGCCTTGGTACCACCAGGAAGTGACCCAGTTGAAATGAACCAGAGCATTATTTGTGTGCGCTAGCCTTTCTTAGCAATGGGCGGCGGCGAGTTAGTTTGGAGGGAGATTGCGGCGATAGGTAGAAGCACAGCCTCCTTCCTGTACGCAGGCCGTAAAGGAAGCGAGCGTGCGCCTCCAGACCAGCCGCAGGGAGATATACTCGGGACAACAAAGAGAAACAATGGCTTGGCTTAGATTTACAAAGTGTGGTCTGAGAACTCTAATGCTACAAGATTCACTATCATTTCAATATTGATAGATAAAAATCAAGGTCCAAATTTCAATGTTAAATTTCGTGCTTAAACATTTGCCAGGGTTGCAACAGCTGAAATAGAATTTGTAGCAACTTTCGCAGCAGCAAAATGTTACTTTTGGAGCACTAAAACAAAAACTTGAAGCAGGTTACAAGAGAAAAAAAACTAACTTTTCAGCACGAAAACCAAATTTCGAGCAGCTTGAGAAAAAAGGCTTAAATATATATATGTATATATATATATATATATATATATATATATATATATATATATATATATATATATATATATATATATATATATATATATATATATATATATTATGACTACTCGGTTGTACCGAGGTTTATTGGTCGTGAACTCGGGAATGAACAAGCGCAACGGACCCGAAAAAGAAGCGCGCGTTCCAAGAAGATGATAATTGTCAGCCAGAACATGTGATGATGATTGACTGCTGTTCAGATGAGGATGAAGCGCATAATAGATGCCTACACTGATTCTCCCTCCCCCCTGTGGAAGCGGCCAGCCTGGCCGCTGCGGGTGGGTGGTCAAGGTGACGAGGAACGTCGTGTGAAAAGCTTCATGCGGGAAACGTGTACAATTTCGGTGCTGCGGTAACAGCAGTCAGTTGGCACGACAAGAGGCGTCACACGATAGTTGACAGGTGAAGTCTGCCCTAAAACAACATATGGGCCGATGAATCGAGGCTGGAACTTGTCGCAGAGACCAGGTGTGCAAATTGGTGTCAATAGCAGCACCTCGTCACCCGGTCGGAATGATACCACACGATGAGAGGTGTCGTAGACGGCCTTCCTTGCTTGTTGCGTAGCTTCTGTGCTCATACGAGCACGCTGGCGGCACTGGGCAAGGCGAGAAATATATTCTTCGCAAGAAGATGGTGATGGAGGGCCATTGCTGGTGAAGAAGGAAACATCGATATAGAAAGTAGGTGAACGTCCGTAAACGAGATAAAACGGTGAGTAGCTGGTTGTGCGCTGAACAGCGGTGTTGTAGGCGAAAGTGAGGAACGGTAGAAGTTTATCCCAGTTCCTGTGATCCGGTTGAATGTATACGGCGATCATGTCGGCAAGGGTTTGATGATATCTCTCGGTCAGACCGTTTGTTTGAGGATGGTAGCTAGATGCCATCTTGCGTGTGGTACCAGAAACGCGAAGAACTTTACCTAAATCTGTGACATCACTGTAGGCATCTATTATGCGCTTCATCCTTATCTGAACAGCAGTCAATCATCATCATATGTTCTGGCTGACAAGCATCATCTTCTTGGAACGTGCGCTTCTTTTTGGGGTCCGTTGCGCTTGTTCGTTCCTGAGTTCACGACCAATAAACCTCGTTACAACCGAGTCGTCATACGTGGTGGAGGTGGATTGACGTTCCCAGTACCTCTCCTTACAACGCCTACTCACTGAAGCTTCGTTCAGGCCGCCGCTTGGACCCTCAGTCCGCCAACATGTCTCAGAGTGAGTGTGTGGATGCCCTTTCTGCTCCCGTCACTGCGCCGCAAGCCCCTCCTCTTTACATCGTAAACCAGCAGCGTCACCCTCCGATCTTCGCTGGTCTCCGCGGCGAAGATGTGGAGGACTGGCTCGTATAACTACGAGCGAGTAAGCGCAACTAATCACTGGGACGACTCTAACAAGCTCCGCCGAGTATCGCTTTATCTCACGGGCATTGCCAAGACATGGTTCTTGAACCATGAGATCGACCTCACCGACTGGCCTGCCTTCAAGCAGCAGCTTCGCCAAGTATTCGGCATGCCAGCCGTTCGATCCGTTCTAGCGAGGAGGGCCCTAGATACTCGCCAACAACATCCCGGCGAGTCATACACATCTTACATCGAGGATGTCCTTGCGCTTTTCCGGCGCGTCAATTCTTCGATGTCCGAGTCGGACAAACTGCGCCACATTCTGAAGGGCATCGGAAGCATTGCCTACAATGCCCTTGTTGCCCAGAACCCTTCCACTGTCACTGACGTCGTCTCTACGTGTCAGCGTCTCGGCGAACTTGATTCTGTTCGCCTTCAGTCGGGCAATAGTGAACACCGTACAGCAGACCGGGACCTGCGTGACATGATACGCGAGATCATACGAGAAGAACTTCAATCAATGGGGATCTCACAACCTGCTCCATCTGTCACACAGCCTTCAAGCATGGCCCTCCGTGAAATCGTAAGGGAGGAACTAACATCATTCACCGGTCCAGCCTACGTACAGCCACCTCCGTCTAGCCCTCCAACGTACGCGCAAGTTGCGGCCGCGCCTCCTCGCAACGTAATCTCTACTTCGCCGCTGCCATCATTCACGCCGGTTGCTGCTGCACCACCGGTCCACTTCCGGCCAATCCCACCCTACCCTCCGTCTGTCCACTTGAGTGCGCTATCTCCCGGTGGTCCGAACGCCCTCTACTACCCGTTTGGCGCCCGTCTCGCCCAACATGCTTTTACTGAGGATATCGTGGCCATATATCGCGCTTCTGCCGGAAGCGCCAGCAGGGCGAGCGTCGCGAGTACGACATGCGCGAACGGGACTTATCCAGTGGAGATTCTTACGCTCGGCGTTATTCATCTGGACAGCAGCGGTCTCCATCTCCGCCCGCGTCGACTGAGACGCGGAACACTTACCGTTCAAGCCCACGCCGATCACCTTCGCCCTTCCGTCGCTCCTCCTCTCCTCTTCGGCCAGCCTTGTTTACGACTGACAACAGGTCGGAAAACTGAATGATGCAGTTTTCGGAGGAGAAACTGCATGTAACAGTAGGACTCATATTCCTCCAGCACGCCCGTTCAACATGGTTCCTGTTACGGTAGAAGGAGTTCTCGTGGACACTTTGGTGGACACCGGTGCTACAGTTTCTGTTATTAGGTATGATTTGTGCAAACGCATGAAAAAAGTAATGACACTTTATAATGGACACAATCTATTAGAAGCCCAGGTGAACACTATCCGCCCTTTTGCTCTTTGTACTGCTCGTGTGTTTATTGATGACATTTTGCATTACATCGAGTTCACTGTGCTTATCCGGTGCTCTCACCAGCTAATTCTCGGGTGGGACTTCCTATCTTCTTCCTCAGCCGCTATATGCTGTGGTGAACGGATTCTGCATCTAACTAATACGGACTCCATGTTCGATGAAGGCGTCTACAAGCCACTACGCCTGTTCGCTCGCGAAGATCTCGAACTACCGCCACATCAAGAACGAATTGTGACCCTGATCTCTAAGGACATCGACCACGGTGACGTCTTGGTGTCCCCTTCGTCGACTTGCGTCGCAAAAGGCGTAGCCCTTGCGTTAGGTGCCGTACGCTTTCACCATGGCTCCGCGCTCGTCATTGCTACGAATGAAACGCCAGAGAAAGTTCTCCTGGCAGAGGGCACTGCTGTTCAGATGAGGATGAAGCGCATAGTAGATGCCTACACTGAATATATATATATATATATATATATATATATATATATATATAAAGAACCGCTGCTCGGAACATCCAGCATCCCTGTCCAACGAACCATTCCTGCGTGGATCGTCAACGCCCCGCCAGCGCGACCCACTCATCTTATGTGGTCTTCCACGCGACGACGTCGAGGTATGGCTGAAAAAATACGACATGACCAGTATTTATAACCTATGGGATGAGCCTCAAAAACTTCGTCAGTCGCCTTCTATCTGTCCGATGTCGCGAAAACGTGGTTTTTAAACCACGAGAGCAGCTTCCCGGATTGGCCTTCTTTTGCTCAACAAGTCCGTAGGATCTTTAGAAAACCGAACATCCATTCCGAAGTGTCGAAACGAGAGCTCGTTGGGCGTGCCCAACTTCCCGGAGAGACGTACACTTCGTACATTGAAGACGTCCTTGCCCTTTGCCACCGCGTGAACTCGGCGATGACAGAAGCTGATCGTGTTGGCCACATCATCAAATGGATAGGCCATGTCGCGTTTAATGCTCTGGCTGTTAAAAACCTCACCACCGTTGAGGACGTCATCACGACATGTCAGCATCTTGATAACTCCAAGCCATTCAATTGCACCCAGACTACCCAGCACCTCCACCACTCTGTGAGACAGTAGCAGCTTTGGAGTCTCGACGGCGTTTATTAGGCCGAATCGCCTGATCAACCCTTCCAACGAAGACGATGTTTTTTCGGTGATGATGATTATATACAGATGAAGGTCAAACGTTGTCAATATTGTGCTTACAGTATATATATATATATATATATATATATATATATATATATATATATATTTATATATATATATATATATATATATATATATATATATATATATATGCAAGCCAATTGACATGACATTCCCTAAATCATGCACAGTGAAGTGAATATGAAAAAGACGTGTTTTCACTCTTCACCCCACTTAGCAAGCTATCATGAGGTCCACATTTGAAGTCGCCATGCCTGTCAAATTGTTTGAGAATTCAAATGCAGATTTTTCAGGATGGTGACCATGAGATTCGTAAAACTGTTTGACTTTTTACAGCTGCAGAGATGTCATATTGTACACCAAATCATTTAACCGGTAACTTTTTTATGCATAGGCGAGCATATCTCACAGTTATGTGGCGTATACATGCATCAGTCATTGAAGAAACTGTGCAGCGTCTAAGACTACACCTATCAGCCCCTTCTAAATAGTAATAACGCTTTTCCGCAGTCCACGCATGTACTATGATGAAGGTGGCTTAAACGGCGTTTCTGCATTGTGTGGGAAAAGACCAAGAAATTTTCAAACTACACACCTCCCCCCTCTACATTTTTTCATGAATAGGTCATGTTAAGGGCACGGCTTCTCGCCTTGATTGCAAGGTGCGTTTGACCAGATAAAGTAATAATTGCACGCGCCAGTTGGCCTCGCAATGGCACCGCATATCTATCGCACGTGGCATCTCTATAGGAACGGCCCTGGTCACTGCATAAACAAAAGCTGGTAGCGTACAAGCTCGACGTGCTGAGAGTTCATACAATTCCTGCTTTATTTTATTTCCTAACGGTTCTTAACATGCCATGGCTGCACTTGCTGACAAGGAAATTCATATTTCCCACGAAGTGTTGCTGGCTACGGCTACACATCTTTTGTGTTGTGCTTGCGTCGTCCTTCCGGTAAATATCTGCTTGATTGATTTGATGAATATGTGGGGTTTAAGGTCCCCAAACCCCCACATGATTATGAGAGACGCCATAGGAGAGAGCTCCGGGAATTTCGACCACCTGGGGTTCTTTAACGTGTGCCCAATCTGAGCACATGGGCCTACAGCATTTCCTCCTCCATAGGAACCGCAGCCACCACAGCCGGGATTCAAACTCACGACCTGCGGGTCAGCAGCCGAGTACCTTAGCCACTAGACTACCGCGGTGGGGCGTTAAATATCTGCTGCAGTCAGAAGACCGACCGGCGCGCGCTGTTCTTACATCATCTGCTCGATCGTGTTTCGCGAGTATCTTAATCTAATGAGCAGCTATCTTACACTGCGGTTTAGGGCTAGGGTCGGCCCGCATAGAATGATGACGCAAACTACAGGTGGCTAAAATGTTCTCCATTTCTTGCTCAAATTAGGGCCAATAAGAAAATTTTTGAGGCTGGTCTGGCATTTTGGCGCAGCGTGGCGCAGTTTCGGCAAATTTTATGGTTCTGGCGCAGCTCGGCGCATATATGAGAAATTTTATCAAATCGGCGCAATCAGCGCAGGTTTTGCACCCCTCCATTTGAGCATCACGTAGCAAACTTCAAAATGTCTTTTTCGTATTTCCACAAAATACGTCAATAAACTTTTCCAAACCTTCGTATGCTAGGTCTAGCACCCACTGAAGAAAATGTACTTCATTTTTATTGATAAAGGCTATGTAGCCCCCCCTTCCTACTTGACACTTTCAATATTTCGTATGTCACTGTGTTTAGCACAGGAATCTCAGAGAAATGTCCACCCAAATTTTCTTCTTGTTTGTTTTCTCCATTGCCAAGCATCATGCCGCGGTAAGAGAGGTGTTTTTTTGAGATAGTGAAATTACAGTTACTAATATGCGAAAAATTGTTTTGCGTTTAGTGTCCATTAAAGAGAATGAAAGCGCACTTGATTTTACGACATAACTGCCGTAGGTTTTGAACCTTCAGTTTTTAAACCTAAGGCTAACGTTTTACTGAAACAGGTGTTGGACGACAGAGACTAAATTTGGAGCAGCTTTCGGAGCAGCAAAATTTCAATTTTGAAGCAGTAAGGAGTCTTTATTAGGTTGTCCTGGGAGGCTCAAAAATACCAATGTTCAGCAACGTGGGGGCACCAGTGCATATTTAAATGTCTTATAATACACATTACACCTAAACAGACGTTTAAAGAAAATTTTTAAACAGATAATTGCTAGATATGAACGGCACTGCCTTTTTATATCCCACGTGACCTGTTTAGACCTCGTAGCATGTGAAATATATCTAAAAAATGGTTCTGTTGAAATCTAGGTTCCGCTGAAACATCAAAAAATGCATCACATTAAATAAATTAACAAATTGTGATTGCACAAGAATCTTAGTGACGTACGAGTGGTCGTTCTCTTGATGATATGATAGCGTCAAGAGCTTTTAACAGTCAACAAAAGCATGCTGCACTGCCGCTCGCGGCCACCTCATGCAGGACCACCTCCAAGAGTACAGCGCGAGAACCAAAAAATCTTGCTGCATAGATTATCTCGTAAAGCGCGTGCATATGGCCCTAAGTGATAAGCGAGTGATACTGATAACGCCTCTACACATGAGCAATCACGCGTTATTAATAGAGCACAAGTTGGCGAGTTCTATATTTTCTTGTATATCTATAGGTCATCACCGTCGATGTAGAACGCCAAAAGTATCGACTTGCGATTGCTGCCCGCACCGTTTCATGACTCGCGTTAAGTGCTAGCGCAGTGTGGGTGAGTGAGTGAGTGAGTGAAACAACTTTATTCGGTCCACAATAGACGCGAGTAAACTCAGCGTCACCTGGCTAGGCCCACTCGGGGACCATCAGGTTAAACCTGACGGCCCTCGCGCGGGCCCTCTGGGCGGCCAGGATTTGAGAGGTCTGGTCCTGGGCCTTAATGAGTCGCTTCATTTCCTCTTGGCTTAAAGGGGGACCGGCAGAGGCGCAGCCCCACAGTACATGCTCGAAGTCCGCATAACCACCACACAGGGGGCAGTCCGGGCTTGGAAACCGTTCAGGGTAAATTGTGTGCAGTGCCGCAGGGCTCGGGTAAGTGTTTGTTTGTAGCAGTCGGAGAGTAACAGCTTGGGCCCTGCATAGCGAGGAGTGTGGTAGAGGCAGCAGTCTTCTTGACAGATAGTGGTGCTTGCATATCTCGTTGTACGAGCAGAGAGGCTCAGGTCGCCCAGGAGATGACGCGTTACCCGGCACACGGTCAGTCAAACCTCGTGCAGCCGAGTGCGCCTCCTCGTTGGGATTGAGCGAGGCACCCTCAATGGTTCCAAGGTGCGCGGGAAACCAGATCAATGAGTGATTTTTGAGGTCTTTGACTTTTTGAATAATCTGTAGGACCTGGGCAGCCACCATGCCCATCTGGAAGGCCTTGATAGCAGCCTTGGAGTCTGAATAAATTGTGTCATGTACACCGTCCGTCAATGCAAGAGCAATGGCAACCTGCTCTGCAACGCTGGAGCTAGAAGTGCGGAGAAAAAAATTCGTGTCCACGCTAACAAACGCTGAACATAAAGAGGCAGGTTTGATTGCCTCTCTATGTTCAAGAAGGAAAGAAAAAAAGAAGCAAAGAAAGAAAACGAAGTCACACTGCCGCCTACCGAAACACTGATTGAGATAAGCCAAAAAGCTCGTGTAGCGCAGTGCCGGCACGCATGCAGCGACGCCTCTTTAAGCACTTGTTGCGAGTTTCGATTACAAAACGAAGCAGTGGCAAATCGCCATTAATGAAAACTGTGTCAAGTGATTGCCGATGTGTAAGGAGTCACGAATAAAGCACCCAGGTGCCCGTTAATATCGTTTACAATGGTTTGAACACTCACTTTGTCACCGTGGCTTCGCATGTAACCAAGTGTCTCTCTCTACCTGCAAACATTAATGTGCGCATTTCACTTGCGATGGCTTTTTTAAATATAAAATGCAATGAGAACTCTCGCCTGCCTAAATAAATTAGTAGCTAATGGGTGTAAGCCGGGAATAGGTTGCACACATTCTGCCGCTCACGGAACCCATTTTGAAAACGCATGTGCACGTGCCAGAGCATCTGGGAGACGCGTCGGATGCAGAGAAAAATTGACTCTACGTTTAAAGTTACTCGCTCACAGCAAACACGTACTCGTAGGTGACGACATGCCGCAGCGTCGACATAAAAGCCACAGTGACCGAAGGAACGCGCTACGCACAACAGAGAACCTAAGAGTCAGCCCCGCTATGCTTGCCACACAACTCGGTGGTTTTCGCTAGCCGACAGTGGCACTAGAAACACACTGCCTAGCTAGTAGAAGCAGCACGCTCGATGCATGGCAGCACATTTTTGTGGCGTCACGCATAGTTGCTAAAGTTTAATGATTATGGCGGCACCAAGGGAGCATTTCTCACCAGAAAGGTGGAAAGTGGAAAAAAAAGACAATTGGTTGAGTCTCATTAGTTAAACTCTTTCTTTTTTCCCCACTGAAGCTGAGGTTGGCGTCGAAATTTTAGCTATCGAGACTGTCTCGGAACAATTCGGTGCAATTTTCTTGATTTTTACGCTTTTAGAGCAGCTTGGCGCAAGAAAGAGAAATGCATCGAAAATGCGAAATATGTGCAGCTGTCTCAACTTTGACCAATGCATGTGCATTGGCAGTACAAGCCCAAGTCACAGCAGCCTCTTTTGCCTTACACATTAGCTTATTCCAAAGTGATCAAAGATGAATTGCCTGCATCTTTGGTACAGGAGATTGTGTGCAAGTCATGTGCGCACAAGGTATTGAGCAGTGTTTTTCATCAGATCCAGAGGTTCCAAACAGCAGAGTTTCCAGATTATGCGGTCATCAGATCCTGCGAAAAGGTGGCGATATTGATTGAACAATTCAGCAAATGCGAAGTTTGTGGAAAAAATTATGAAAGTCACTTCAGCCTGCTGCCCTACGATCAAGGTCTTTATTGGTACAAGTTCTTATTATTACATGAAAAAACACACTTGTTGGACTTGTTCACAAGATGGCGCACGATTAAGAGTGTCGCATCCAGATATGATGCGGCATTGGTATGTACGGCTCTCAAAAATCTGGGCAGCACTTACACACTTGTTGAGCTCGTGACCAGAGTCAAAAGCAAAAATAAAGGTGAATGTGGTCAGAAACACCAAAGCTCCTCCATTCATTGGGTTACAAGAGTAGTGTACAAGATTCCTCTCTCATGCGCCAACAGTTATATTGGTAAGACTGGTACGTGCTTGTTAGATTACAGGGGCACCAGAAGAAATGCAAAAAAAATGCCCGACAATCAAACTTTTTGCTCATTGAGCACAGCGTCACTGAAAACTACTGTTTAAAAGATCCCCGCAGGGGCGCCTGCGCAAGTAGGCGTTTGGTGTGTAGCGACACCACGGACCCGAGCTAACGGGGGAGTTTCGACTCCCTCCCACGCCTAGCCGTGCGTGGCTTTGCCGTGTCCGGGGAAAAGGGGATCCTGGGGGTTGAGCCGACGCTGGGTAATTGGACCTTTAAGGCCCCCCGGCAGAGGCAACACACCCCTTTGGCCCCGGCTTCACGTAGACGGCACCCCTGGGCTGACCCACCCAGGGGAAATCGGCAGTCGCCTTTTCCTATCTCTCTCTCCCTACATCTTCGTCTTTATCTCTTACTATTTATCTGTCCTGTCTTCTACTCTCTTCTGTTTACTTCCAAATTTCCTGGCGGCAAGGGTTAACCTTGTGTAGTTACCCAACCTTGGGTAGTTATATCTGGTTATAGCGGCGATGTATGACTGGCGCCTTCAAGTGTTTCTACCTTGTAGCGTCCCCCTGTTGGGCTCGGTGGTGGGTGGTCACCATCGCCGCCGAACATGAAATGCACCACATGGCAAAATCTTTCCCCCCTTACAATGATCGGTCCCTGAAAAGGAACCGCACCGATGAAAGCTCCAAACGAACCGGAAGCAATTGTGACCACTTCCCACGCTATTTAGTCATACACTCTCTGGCAGATAACGTCTCAGTTGCAGGACTGTCGGTTTTCCTGATAGATAAAACCCTTGCTAACCTAATAGGCAAAAAGTACGACGCAAAGAAACTGTCATCCGGTGATCTTCTTGTTGAAGTAAGCCAGAAACAGCATGCAGACACTCTCCTTAAACAGAAGCAGTTCGCCCACCTGAACGTGTCTATCACCCCCCATCGCAGCCTTAACACTGTTCAAGGCGTCATTTCACAACGTGATCTGATGCGAGAAACTGAAGCTGACCTTCTTGAAGGCTTTCGAGAGCAAGGCGTAGTAGCCATTCGTCGGATAACCATCAGGCGAAACAATGAAGAAGTGGTGACGCCTCATATAGTACTAACATTCAACCGTTCCAGCCTGCAAGAATCCGTGAAAGCTGCGTTCCTTCACTGCAAAGTCCGCCCCTACATACCCAACCCTAGAAGGTGCTACAAATGCCAGAAATATGGACATGGGTCGAATACCTGTCGCGGAAAACAAACATGTGCAAAATGTGGTGATCATGAGCACCCAACAGAGAGCTGTACTTCCACGCAAACAGAGTGCCCTAACTGTCACGGGCCGCACGCAGCGTACTCGCGGACATGTGAAATTTTCAAAAAGGAAAAGGAAATTATCCAGACAAAAGTAATGGAAAACATCACATTCTCTGAAGCCCGGAAGAAGGTGTCGCTCTTCTCCGGAAGGACGTACGCTGACGCAGCACGCCGGGGGGCCGGGCGGCGTCTAGTGACGGTGGGCACGCAATACAGCTTTGCTGATGCGTGCACATCTTTGCCCCCCACCAAGCAGCCACAGGCTGCGCCAACCTCTCACGTCCCGGAGGTCGAACTTCATCAGACCCCAGGGACCACAAAGACAACTGAGACACCTGTCTCTTCTGACAAACCTCCATTAGCTTCTTCCGGTCTACCGGAGGCAATGGAAGTGACACCAGGATCCTCAGCGTCTAAGATGCTGACGGAATCCCCCCAAAAGAGGCGGGGCTCCATAGATCGCCTCAGAGGGAAAAGACACCCGCCAGTGAAGCCTCCTAATAGAGGCAGCGAAGTATGAATAAGTCACGCTCTTTTCCTCATTCATAAAAATGGCTGCCGAAAATATCATCCAATGGAACTGCCGAGGCTTACTTAAGAACTTAGACGACATCTATGAAATATTTGCACAACACCAACCAAACATACTTTGCTTACAGGAAACACACCTAAAACCTACACACACTAGCTTTTTGAAAAGATATGTGGTATACCGAAAGGACAGACAGGGCACTACACATTCATCTGGTGGTGTCGCTATCGTGGTGCAAAAAGCAGTTCCGTCTCAATGCCTCACTCTGGTTACCGGCTTAGAAGCAGTGGCAATACGAACCCTAATTTTTGGACGAGTAACAACAGTGTGTTCACTATACATCCCTCCAGACTACCAACTTTCTACTAAAGAATTTGAAGCACTCATCGATCAGCTTCCGCATCCATTTCTGTTGGTCGGAGATCTTAACGCGCACCACCCTTTATGGGGATGTAGAAGAACAGATTCTCGAGGCTCCTTAATTGAAAACTTTCTGTTGTCCTCCGGCTCCTGTATATTTAACAAAAAAGAGCCAACATATTTTAATGCAGCGCACAATTCATACACAGCAATAGATCTTGCTATCGGATCTCCTTCACTCTTGGCAACCACTGAGTGGGCTGTAATTCATAACCTCTATGGAAGTGATCATTTTCCTGTTTGTGTAAAATACAAAGAAAATACGAGTACAATGACTGTGAATGTAACTAGGTTTCGAGAACAGGGTGCGAACTGGACGAAATTCCGAAAACTCTCAAAACTATCGCGCTCATCAATTGAAACCCTAGGCATCGATGAATCTGAAGCATTGGTCACACTGCACATTATACAGGCCGCAGAGCAATCTATCCCACATACATGTAACAATACACGGAACAAAAGACGACCTTGGTGGAACTCTGAGTGCAAAAATGCTCGTGACAATCAAAACAAAGCATGGTCGAAATTCCGCAGGTATCCTACAGTCGAAAACTTGGTGAATTTTAAGCGTGCGAAAGCAAACGGTAGACGTGTCCGACGAGAATCTAAACGACAGAGCTGGCAATCCTTTCTCTCATCGGTGAACTCTTACACTGACACGCATAAGGTGTATAACAGAGTAAGAGCACTCCAAGGGTACAGCACTCATCCGTTGCCCCTTGTTAGTGTTGCTGGTGATACAGTGGAACACCAGGCAGATGCCTTAGGCCAACATTTTGAGTATATTTTCAGCTCTTCACATTATACAGACTCCTTTAGGCGATACAAACTTGCCGAGGAACGTAAACCTATTCGTGATGACAGGCCATCGGCAGGAGGGTACAATGCCCCCTTTACTATAGGTGAACTAAAGGCAGCACTGGCAAAGTGCGGCAGCTCAGCAGCGGGCTCGGACAGGATTACTTACGGCATGCTGAAACACCTACACGAAGAAACGCTTGACTTCATCCTCATTCTTTTCAACAATGTATGGTCCTCTGGGCGTCTGCCCATGACCTGGAAAAAGGCAGTTATCATACCCATTCTTAAACAAGGAAAAGAAGCCACACTTGCTGCTAGTTACAGGCCAATAGCGCTGACCAGCTGTTTGGGCAAGGTGTTCGAAAAAATGGTGAATCGCCGCCTTATGTATTACCTTGAATACAATGGCCTCCTTGATCGTCATCAAGCTGGATTCAGGTCTGGCCGCTCGACATCTGACCAACTAGTAGCATTTGAATCCTATGTTAGAGATGCCTTTATTCATAAACAACACTGCCTATCTGTATTTTTTGACTTGGAAAAGGCTTACGACACGACATGGCGTTATGGCATTCTCCGTGACCTGCGATCTTTTGGAGTGTCAGGAAATATGCTGAATACTATTGAAAGCTACCTTTCTGACCGTACATTTGTGGTTCGTGTTGGTAATGCCTTATCGAAGTGGTTTACGCAAGAGAATGGCGTACCGCAGGGCGGTGTTCTTAGCTGCACACTATTCATTGTAAAAATGAACTCCATAAACACCATACTGCCTAAAACAATCTCCTACTCTGTATATGTGGATGACATTCAGATCAGCTTCAAATCATGCAACATAGCCACGTGTGAACGTCAGATTCAGTTGGCAGTAAACAAGCTGTCAAGCTGGGCAGACAAAAATGGGTTTAAGTTTAACTGTGACAAGACTGTTTGCGTACTCTTCTCAAAACTACGTGGCATAAGGCCGCCCGCCAACATTTCAATTATTGGACAAACCATAACTACCAAAAAAGATCACAAATTTCTAGGTGTTGTGGTTGATGAAAAGCTCAGCTTTGTTACACATATCAAACAGCTACGACTTAAGTGCCTGAAAGCCTTAAACCTGCTCAAGATTCTCTCGCATCAGTCATGGGGCACAGACCGTGACTGTCTACTCAACCTTCTCAACAGTGTTGTGCTATCGCGCATCGATTACGGCTCGGTAGTTTACGAGTCAGCTTTAAGATCTGCATTGAAGATGCTTGACCCAGTGCACCACCTTGGGCTCCGGCTGGCCAGCGGTGCTTTCCGAACCAGCCCGACAGCCAGCCTGTATGTTGAGACAGACCGGTGGTCACTAGAACGGCGACGTCAGTTTACAAGTGTCACGTATGCCACCAAGGTACTTTCCCATGTCGACCACCCAGCTCGCGCGCTATTGCAGGATACATCGAACGCCCTCCTGTTTTCGAGGCGACCATCAGCTACGCCACCGTATTCCCTCAGAGTGTCCTCACACTTTGGAAATATGCACATACCGGTCTCCAATCTCCAACTAACCTCTCACAAGGACACTGTTGTGCCATGGGAAATGCAGGCTATCGATTGTGATTTGTCATTCCTAGAGGTAGGAAAAAATGGCCACCCAGTAGCAATCGATCAACACTTCAAGTACCTGCAGGCCAAATACAGGTGTGCTGAATATTATACTGATGCCTCCAAGTCCTCCGCAGTTGCATGTGCGGCACACGGTCCCGCTTTCTCTGAATCTAGAACAATGAACGAACATACCAGTATATTTACTGCAGAATGCTATGGCATACTTTTAGCTGTAACGCACATTTTAAAGGAGAAAGAGCCAGCCTCAATCATATACACAGATTCTCTCAGTGCTGTGACTGCGCTGTCCTCCACTAAGATACTCAAAAACCCAGTTACTAATACACTTCGAAAATGCATCATGTCAGCCCGCAAATCTAAGCTCAAAATCACGCTATGCTGGATTCCGGGACACTGCAACATTGCTGGCAATGAGATAGCGGACAAACTTGCGAAGTCAGCAGCACTCCGCCCATCAGTTGACGTAGACACCATCCCGTATAAAGACCTGAGGCCCTGCATTTCCGATGGAGGCGGAAATGTTGTAGGCCCGTGTGCTCAGATTTGGGTGCACGTTAAAGAACCCCAGGTGGTCGAAATTTCCGGAGCCCTCCACTACGGCGTCTCTCATAATCATATAGTGGTTTTGGGACGTTAAACCCCACATATCAATCAATCAAGACCTGAGGCCACTCATCATATCCCGAATGCGTAGACAATGGCAAGAAGAATGGAACGCAGCAAACGCAAACAAACTGCACTTAGTAAAGCCAAGAATAGGAAGATATCTGACTGAAAAACGTAACAGGCACCAAGAGGTTGCACTGTGCAGACTCAGGATCGGTCATACACATGCAACACACTCGCACCTTTTAAAGAACTCTCCAGCACCACATTGTGCAAAATGTGGTGATGAGCTGTCTGTCGTTCACGTTCTAATTACCTGTCCGTACCTCGAACCAGAAAGACTGTGTCACTTTTCAAAGCTGTACAAATGTCACATTCCGCCTCATCCACAATTTTTTCTTGGAGACGATCCCTTGTTTCCCCCAAAAGTAGTCTTGAAGTTTTTAGCTAGTGTAGGCTTCCTACATTCCATAACATATTCTCACTAATCTCAGCCTCCTCTCAATCCTGAGGGAACCGCTGAGACTTTTTATCAAATGTCATGCAGCACGCACTCCTTGTCTTGACAAGGACTGTTGACGACACGGCATGACTTTGTAAAACCCATAAGCGTAGCCCGTTTAAAACCCATCACACATAGTCACTACACCTAAGTTTAAGTTCTATACACTACTCTTTTACTCTTGCCACCCTGAGTAGACTTTTTATAATCAAATCGACCAAAACCGTGTGTTTGGCGCTCTTTGGCCTGAGTTGCCCTTGCGCCACTAAAATCTACCATCAAATCAAATCACTGTTTAAAAGATAAGGGGTGCAACCGCTGAAATACAATTTGGAGCGATTTTTGGAGCAGCAAAATATCACTTTTGGAGCACTAAAATGCAAATTCGAGCAGTTACAGAAAAAAATATGCAGTTTTATCACTATTTACACCGAAATTGGCGCAGTATTAAAAGAAGGCTTACATTAAGAAATAAAATACGTATGAACCATTCGACATCACCTAAATTGTGCAGTGTAAACATGGGCGCTGCTATTTCAATGAAAGTAGTATTTTGAACCACCCTACAGAGCTAACAATGATAAAGTCTATATTTGATAGTTTGACAGAATCTGCGAATTTAATTATGGATCTGCCAACTCGTGACCATGAAATTTGGAAGATTCCTGAAACCGAAGAGTACGGGTGAAGAAAAAAAAAACTGCTGCACAATTTGATTTGTTTTCTTAGGGAAGCAGAAATGTCGTTAAATGCTCCAATTTATTTCCAGTGACATATTTAGGCATCAGTGATACTCAGAATCAAGCAGCGTACAAATACATCAGTAACTGAACAATAAGTGCAGTGTCCCGTGACTAGTGATCACAGCCCCTTCCAAATCTCAATACGCTATTCCGCAAAGCATCGTTGTAAAATAGCAAAGGTGGCCTATTCAGGATTCCCTGCAGGGGCTAGAATCCCAAGCCAACAAATTTACTAACCACTACACCTCTACCTCCCCAACTTCCCACCTTGTTTTTTCTTTCACCGTGGGGTTGGGTACCGCTTCGGCTCTCCCTTAAGGCGCGTTCGACCAGGTAAAGTAACAACGGCGTGCACCCTTTGGCCTGGCGACAGTACCGCAGATGTCCATCGCCAGGACCGTGGCCGGGACGACGCAGCTTCAAGTAAAAAAGAAAAAAAGGAGGGGACTCAGAGCTTTCAATGAAATAGGGAGTGCCCAGCAGTTTTTTTATGCTTTATTCAGAAGCTGTGTGATATTTCAAGGCAGCTCTTAAAAGATGAATCAGTTTTCAAAACTTACCAAGTTTTTGCCTGTAGATCAAAACAACATTGAGAGGAAACGGCAATGGCTATGCGCCCATTCTACAGATGTAATCTAAACGCAAAGAACCTGTGAGCTGAGGTCGTAGATGGCAGGGGCGTTACCAGAAATTTTGTTTGAAGGGGTGTGCCACCTTGATCAGAATGGGTCTAAGCTAGGCAAGAAGATGTGATAGACCATTATTTTGTGCGCTCCTATATATTATTGGAAAAATGGGGGGGGGGGGGGAGGTTGGAGGCACGGGCCTGGTGTGCCACTCCCTGGCTACGCTACTGGTGGATGTAAATCTGTGTGGTCAGATACAAACATTGGGAAGGAGAGCTGGGGGAGGAGGGTGGGAGTGGTACAGGCTGCGGTTAGGTTACCTTGGCGAGAGAAGTAGCGTTAACTGGAGCGCCACATGTATGATGTAAAAAAAAGGTTTCGTACAACATTCTGGCCAAACACGCAGAAGCAACTGGCCACGAAATATACTGGAATAACGTGAAATTAACCAAAATAAAGGAAAAAGAATTGGATTTCTGGGCTATATTTAGACTTTCTGACAACTTGGAAAACAACGGCGCACATCCTTTGATGTAATGACGGCAACTTCTCCCAGATGTACACACTTGCATCCTATTTTGAAATATACATGATGAGAGTGTTCGCACATTCATTTTTAGTTGTGAGCGTGGCTCCCGTGCGGAAAGTTAAGCACTCCGCTTTCATGTGAGCATTCATGGTCGGTGCTCATGTTAACCCTATAGCCTCAGAATAACAACCAACACAGAAAAAGAGAAAGGTGACAGTGGCTCTGCAAGCGGCCGTGAGGGTACTTTCACGTATGTAGTGCGTTGTGGCATTCCGCCGGTAATTATAGCTGTCTTTCCGGATTGTGTAGTCTGCAGAAGCCCGCACAAACGAAACCATAGCAAAACAACGCTGTTTGACAATGAATACACTCCGAAGTCACGCTAAAACCTCACATGCAACTGCCAGCTTTCCTTTGCCACTGCGACGGGAGATTACGTGACTCAACCCTGCACGTCACAGCGATTGCAGCACTCACGCCTCCGGTGGTGGGCCTCGCGCCCAATATGTTAGCGAAACTGGATGACCGACTCTTGGTACAATGGGCGGTGCAGCAAGCAATAGAGGAAGACAAGTGGTCGGTGCAGGGTGAATCAGTGGTCGAAAAGAGAGTGACAAGAGACTTTTCGAAAACAGTCAACCATAGATTCTTTGCTCTGTAACGGAGTTTAAGTAGTGTAAATAAACATTTTGTATAATGTAGAAACCAAATGTCACTGAACTGCTGAATGAAACCCTTTTATAACATACTCTGTCCTGTCACGCAAGTTTTGGTTCATGTCAAACTTCAGTTGGCAAAAAACTAGAAGTCACTCAAACTCACTTATACATACTTCGCACATGGGGCTGATTCTGACCCACCAAAATTTTCTCAAGGCAGACTCGCTAAAATATTACTTAACCTTACTCACTCAAGCACGTGGCTTAGTTTGAGTATATGAGCGAGTCTCGACTAAGTCTACTCATAAGTGAGTTGCTGACCTAAGGTGTCGAGTTAAGGAGACGATCACATAGCGCCCAAACTTGAGAGGCGAGATTAAATCGATCGATCAGATAGATACTAAACAGACTGACTGACAGATAGATATGGTCAGGTGCTTTTGGTTCGCTAAAAATTGCTCTGATTTGGAGCGCAAGTGACGACCAGGAGGTCAGCCTTCAAGAGAAGCGTCACTTTGAGACTTCAGCTTTCATGTTTTCTATGAATAGAAAACACTTAGGAGGCATTTTGAAACTTGCTACTCTGTGCTAGCACTGGTGTCCAAGCGATAGCCAACACACTGCCCTAAACGAGCCTTGGAATGCAAACCACAGGTCAACAGCACGAGAAGAAAGGAATTTCTTGTTATCATTGCAGGACGATAGCACTTGCTAGGCTAAAAAAAAGAAGAAACAATTAGAAAACGGATCTGTTTTTGAAATACCCAACAGCGGTCTACAGACCTTGTGTAGAATCAGCTGCCATCTAGCAGACACCGAGCGCATTACTGCCATCTTGAGGCTGGGTGCGCTCCACCTGTGCAGGTGCGGAATGTCCATATTAACGTGTGGTGGCAGACAGGAGTGGCGGTGCCAACAAATTTTCATGTGTCATGTTGCTCATACTGAGGAAACTGGAATGCTGAAAAGTATTTGCAGCAAATTAACCTCTATGTTATTCGGCTTCCTCGTGGCTGAAGTGAAAGACCAGATCTACTGTTGATTTTGCTGCTTACAATTAAATGCGTGTTTATGTTCGCCGTTATATACAGATGTGGGACAGCATAGGCACTCATATCAGCACGCTCTTTCATGCGATCCAGAATAAAACAGTTTTTGCGCCGTGTGATTGCAGGTACAGACAAACCTGCCTTGCGCATGAGCTTCAAAGTTGCATCACGGCTACTCATGTTTGCCTCTGCTGCTGTTGACAGCATTACTTCGTCGATTACATTGCGACAAACAATTACATATTAGCCACGTAGCTGCTGCATGTCATCGATTCTCAGCTAATGGACCAGTTGTGCTGTAATATGTAGCATATAGTTACTTTGTATTGTGGAGTTTATTAAGGTAAGTATTGTGGAGTGTAATAAGGTAACATTTGGTGATGTGGCTTGCACAAGTAATGCTTCACTATGTGTACTTTTCAAGCATTCCACGTGCTCTTTCAGAGGGTTGGCCTATTTAACAAGGGTGACCCGAATGCTGTGACCCTCCCCCTGTTACTAATATTTTTTATCCCCAAGAAAAAGCAAATATGTTATTCCAAATGGTGATCCTCCTTCATAAAAATCTTGTATTAACCTTTGAGTGCTGTGAAATGGTAATAGACGTCGCAAGTGTTTCAACACTGTTCGTAACTGTATAATTGCTGTTCTGGCAAATCTGCTACCCTTAAATATGGGTGCGCTTCCACTGTTTACGCACAAAGGTGGTTTTGCAAATGTTCAGTAGGCGATACACAACTGCCCTGCTGCCAACGGCGTGAAATCGTAATGTGCAAGTAAGCCCCGAAAGTGGTGACATGAATGCAAATATTTTAGGCCTACTGCAATGTTTACGAGCACACGCGCCCGCAAAAGGGTATTCAATGAAATACCAGCTCTCAGCACCTTTATTATGAATACGCGTTTCATTTTTGTTTTTCAGGCACAGAAGACTAAAAATTTGAAATTTTCATTTGTGCGTTAATGCTATATATAACGTGCGTTGATGACTACAGCAGCAAAACATTATTTATTTTAAATATGAAGAAAGGGTAAAAAGTTTGATTTCAAGTTAGATGTGCAATGAATCAGAGGGCTATTTTGTAAGCATTCTATCTAGAACGTAGCAGATATCAAACAGATGAACTAAAGGGAGCCACACAAGATTGGTCAAGGCTATTCTCATGGTCAAGACATGAGAATAGCCATTGAAGGTGCATAAAATGAGTGGAGGCCGCATTGCCTCTATACAATGGCGACAAAATAGCATCGCAACAACATGAATTCAATTGAAATGAAGTGCCTGAGCCCATAGATACAAATTAGCCTGTTTTGCACCTGACTTACCACAATACTCCTGTGAAAATCACAACAAAAAGACCCCTACGAATTGCAACACCGCCAAGTATGTACTAAAGACACAAAGAAATGGCTGAAGACATCTCGCTCTGCAATATTAAGCTTTGAAAAACAACACGTGGCAATATTGATGTTCTGCTGTATTCATGTTACATTTTTTCATCTGTTGAAAGTGTTTTAAAATTCTCTTAGCTTGCCAACGGGCTTTTTGCTTCCTCTTCTTCTTTTATTCAATCTCCTTTCATTCTAAATAAAACGCTTAGACATTAACCCACATGTCGACATAGGCCGTTTATAGTAAATACCGCTTTGCACTGGCGTAACAGAGCTTCCTCAGCCCCCAGCTGTGTCTCGCTATGTGTAGCCTCTTCTCAGCCGCCCCATATTGTTCCTCATGAATAACAAATGACAAAAGCAATCCTTACTTTAAAATCCGGCAACCACACCGGTTTATGTAAATGACCCCCTAAACTACTCCCTATAATTTTTTTTCAAACGTTTGAAGTAAACACGTGCATCATATGCAAAATGCTGCATGATCAATGATCCACGTGGCAGCGCAACAAGCCGCCAGTGCTTCACAAATTCCAAGAAACAATGCCTTCATGACTTTCGGGCTGAAACCTGACATCAAGAAGTTGAATCTGACGTGCAGATTAAATGTGCTGCAATAGACCAATCAAGCACCTATGACTTCCTGTTAGTCTGCAAGAAGCTGTCCACGCCACTGTCGTTTGTCGGGACGCCCGCATGCATGAGCGTGCGTTCAAAGCAGGTACTGTGTTCCGTAGCACAGGGTTCATAACGGCACAATTCGTATAAGCACCAGATGGCACAGCAACAGCCATTCGCCAACAGGCACACAGTCGACAGAGGGCGGAGTCACGGCAACCATAACAAGACAGTGTTTGGAGCAGCATCTCACCGATGATGTGCCACGCAAGATTGAGAGAGGTGCTCCGCAAAAGGGCAAAGCGGCTTCGGCAGAAGTACAAACGAAGGGTACTGAAACGAAGAACGAAAGGAGTGATTGCTGCGCTTAGATAATCAAACGCGTTTAACTCCGCTGTTGAAGCACGTCTCAAAAAAATTAACGGCTCCATGGTCATTGTGCACTTGCGCACAACTTCTTCACCACAACTGAATTTCCACCAAATATTGCATCTTATTTCTGACTGCAAGCAGTATAGTACATACTGCATGTCAGCACTGTTCAGTTATTGAAATTATCCTTGGTGTATGGCTGTCAGATTGGTGGCCTTGAAATCAAATGACACATGTTTAGACAAGTAATGCTAGTTCCACTGATACATACTCTCAACGTGTGACTCGGGCACAGCGTGGTGTAATATACACTTATTTATTAGGGTGGCGCAGGGAACTTAGTTTGGCACATTTGTGCGCAGAAGAGCTATCACTCGCTGAAGAATAGGGGGCGTTCATGATATTAAAACCGCATGAAACTAACAGACAATGCAAACACAAGAATTCAGATGAATTATTGCTTGAAATTTAATATTTTATTTCTAACTCTGCACGAGTGAATTTTCAAAATGAACTGAAAGGTATTGTTGGGCCTACAAAGCAAGAAAAAAGCAAAAAGTAACTCAGACCTCCTTTTATTGTCTGTCAAGCTAACCCCGCTAGTAGCAACATTATCACAACCACCACTTTCTTTGCTGCCAAGTAATTGGCATAAATGCTGATGCCACTTTTAGGCCACAAAGCTTTTAAATGTCGCTGCTCAATTAATCTAATGCAGCAAGCAAGTTACACAAGCCTTGTCTAGCGTACAAACCTCCCAAACAGAGAACTGCCCCTACCTACAATGGGCCATGCTCCACATAATGGCCACGCTGAACCCACGGCAGGCTGCAGTAGTTGGCCTTGTTTAGGGCACCGTAAAGATACGGTTATGCAAAATTGTGCGGCATGTGCTACGTGTATGCACCATTCACCTCACACTGCCAATCCACTGCACAAGTTTGACATGCAGACCCCTAAAATTAACCTTGGTGACAGGCAGGCATGTTTTTAAAAGTTACCCAAGACATAGGCAGACGACATAGGCCCCGTTATGATACGGTATGCTCACACAAGTTGCACATCAAAAGATTACCTGTACTCTACTATGTACCCTTGAATTAAAAGAAAAAAATCGATCACTCGGATCACACGTACACGACTAGCTCCAACTGTTCGTCCTACTTATTCGCCGAATACTCGCACACTACGGCGAGTGGTTGATTACGATTAAGATGCACGTGATAGGTATGAACAAGAAAGCACTCGTACAGAAGAACAGTACTCGCAATTGTACTCGTACAGAAGAACAGTACTCGAACAGTACTCGTACAGAAGAACTTATACTCGCAATTGCAGTCTGGCTTGTCGCTGGCGTTGCTGAAGCAGCTGAAATTCTCATTCTCTTTTCTCTGCTTGGAACCCGGATGACAAAATCAGTGTTGCGAAGTCTTGGTAAGGGAGCGTCGACGAAATCGAATGAAATCGCTCAAAATTTGGCCAGAAAAGTATTTATTCACAACAAAACTGCAAATGGTTTCAAGCATCCTTAACAAAAGTGATAATTAGCACTCAGAAAGGCAGCAATTTTGCAGTCAATCAGAAAATGTAATATCCACTGTCCCCCAGCTTGGCGAGCTGGTGTCACGACCGACGTCATGGTTGGTGCGAAAGACTCCGAAACCAAACTTTTTTAAAAAGTAGCATGCAATTCTTAGTTTGTATACAGCACCAGCTGGCTGTACAACCGACAAAACAAGCTTTCTACTTCTTACGACTGGGATAAGCTTGCATTGCGTGTCACACGGACAACTATCATAGCGGTGGGAATAAGACGGTTGCTATCTGCGCATCGCAATTTCCGACTCTCAGGCCATGATTCAGCTAACGTCTGCGCCAAACGTTTGCATGATTTGGCACCAAACGCAACCTTAGGGGCCTGATCACAATCGACAGACACCGTTACAAAGAATCAGCAAGAAAATTCAGGCTATTCTCGCAATATCGCAAAACCAGCATCAGCTAATCCAATTGCCGCATACATTTCATTTCATCATGCCAAAGTTCCCGACGGTATGCAGCTGCTGTGGTCTTGAACTCGACATGCGTGTAAAGCCACGGTTGTACGTGCGAGAATGACGGCTGTAAAGAGTCGAAGAAGCGCACAATTTTTGTCTTAAGTTAATGCATTGGGCATGGCGGCACCGCAGTGAACATGTCGAATAATCCTTTCGTCTGCTTGATCCAGGCGCTCGGCCTCCTGCTTTCTTTCGACCGCTTCGCGGACGGAATTCGGACGCCCTAGCGGACCGTGTTGTCGCTGACTTTTCTGCCATGTGCCGAGTGTTTCAATGCACATTTCCGATGGAGGCGGAAATGTTGTAGGCCCGTGTGCTCAAATTTGGGTGCACGTTAAAAAGCCCCAGGTGGTCAAAATTTCCGGAGCCCTCCACTACGGCGTCTCTCATAATCAAATGGTAGTTTTCGGACGTTAAACCCCACAAATCATTCAATCAAGTGTTTCAATGCACTGATCGACGATCTAGGCAGCTGCGCCCTTGACGGACTGATGGACCGACTGGACTACGCCGCCTTCAGAGGCGTATCGGCCACCGAAACGCTATCGACATCGTACACACATAAACAGTGCTCCGTGCCGGGCAACGTCATTGGGCATGGCGGCACGCAGCAAACATGTCGAATAATCCTTTCGTCTTCTTGATCCAAGTGAGAAAACATTTTGGCAAATGTTACAAAAGTAACGAAATATGTCTTGTGGTGCTGCCATGCTCAGGGAAAGTGTATGCAACTTTGTGCCAATGTATAATATCCTTGAAGTACATATTTATGCTTTCTGGGATGTAGAAAATAGCCTGGGCCCTGGAAATCGGGAAGTGTAGACAAAAAGCCGCAAGTTGGCTGCTGATATAAGTACTTTGAAAATGACAACAAGGCCGTAAATGAATCTGTGGAAGCCATTCATATAAAATTAGATACTTTGGCAAACCTTGAGGGCAGAATGGCTGGTATTGAGGATAAAATAGCGACGTTTAAGAATACCATTACCAGTCTTCAACTCAAGACTGATGACCTCGAAAGTAGAAGCAAACGATGCAACCTAATTATTTATGGCATTCCGGAAGAAGAAAACGAGAAAGCTAATTACCTAGATCTACAAATCTCTGAAAAAAACTTATTAAAACTACTCTAGGTGTCACGATCTCTGGAATTGAGAAAATGCACCGACTAGGCACTAAAACAGGAAACAAAACACGACCTCTAAGCATCAAGTTGGAAAGCTTCGACGATAAGGCGAAAATAATGAAAAACTGCTATCAGCTTATGAATTCCAGTGTGTCTGTAGGCGAAGATTTTTCACTCCATGTGCGTACCATCCGGAAAAAACTTTGGAACAGCACCAAGAAGAACCGAGATAAGGAGGAAAATGTCACACTTGTGTACGACAAAATAAAGATAAACGGTCAACTGTAGTTTTGGGACGAACATAAAGAAGTGAGGGCAGTCGTAGGAAAAAAGTCTGTTGTCCGGTAGACAGAAAACTGAGCGAAAATGATACGCCTCTCAGCCTGTTGATAGTGAGCCTAAACGCAAGAAGTGTTGTTAACAAAAGTACCGAACTTGAAGCATCCACACTAGAATATTAGCCCGGTAATGTAACAATAACAGAAACATGGCTTTTTCCTAACATTTCAAGTAACAATATATTACCTCCGGGTTATACTGTCATACGTAAAGGTAGGAGCTCACGAGGGGGTGTGTTAGCAATTTTGATTAAAAAAATATCTACGTCACACCCATACCTGAAGTGGTTGGTGCTGAAGTACTTTGGTGTAAATTAACGACAGATAAATCCTTCCTCTATTTAGGTACCAAATGCTTCGCGTGATGTATTACATGTACTAGCAAACTATATGGAATCTCATTTCACGCAGTCTTCAAAGATAAACCTTTCGGGGGATTTCAACTTCGCTGGTATAACATGGGATTCCCTTGATGATACTGCCGAAACTAATAATCCACATGAGCTTCTTATTCTTTGTTTTTAATTTAGCCTTAGACAGCTCATTCGGAAACCAACCCGTGTTACAACAAAAAGCAGAAATGTACTTGACTTGATATTTGTGAGTGATAGCATAGCATAAAACACAATTTCGTGTGAAGTTGTCAGTGGCATATCGGACCACAAAGCGAATAAATGCTTCTTGTTGTTGGGCAACCACTGCCAAAGCATAAAGAAAGTACACAAATTTTCGACTGGGTGAATGCCGATGACGAGAGCCTGACTACCTAGATGAATCTTATTCCACCTTCAGCTTGTTCTCGCAGGATGATACAGTTTCAGTAGATTAATTACGGACAACCTTTGAAAGAATTGTTCAGCACTGCTTATCAAATTGTGTTCCCGAAAAGATCAAACCAGTCTGCAAGACAAACCCTTGGATAATAAGAAAAATTATACAACAAAAACAAAAGCTTGCCAGAATAAGGACCATGAGAAATAAACGATTGTTTCCAGGCTGCACGGCTAAAATAAGTGTGCATTCTCGTGCACTAAAATCTGCTGTAAAATCGGCTAAGGATGAATATATGAATGTAATGTTAAGTAAATTTATCAAAGACTCCCATTTCTGAGTTTTGGTGATACCTTAATTCGACGCCACATCAAATCAGTAACCCATCCCCGGCTTAAGCTACTGAAAAGGCTACACAGTTTAATGATTACTTTGTTTCAGTATATACATGTGGCAACTGTAAGAAACCCGACCTCAGTTATCTTCCATGTAACACTGCCAAACTAGACGACTGAATCCTAACTGATTCAGGCATTTTTTGCCTATTATTCGAAGTAGACCCTGAAAAATCCTGCGGCCCCTACAACATACAAAATGCATTTTTGAAACGCTACGCATGATGGATGTCAAAGTTCTTACTGATCTTATATAACAAAACATTAAAAACTTGTGTAATCTCGGTGAATTGGAAAATAGCCAAGGTTTTTCCTGTCTACAAATCCGGTGACCTTACGAACACATCAAACTACCGAACAATCTTGCTTACTTGTACGGCCGGAAAAATTCTTGAACATCTAATCCTGAAACACATTGTATCATTCGTAGAATAAAAACAATTTAATTGTCACGAATCAGCATGGCTTTCAGAAAGGACTGTCCACAACTACTCAAAAGGTTGAAACAATCCACGACCTAGCACTTACAATGAACTAATGTGG
Source organism: Rhipicephalus annulatus (assembly GCA_013436015.1). NCBI lineage: Eukaryota > Metazoa > Arthropoda > Arachnida > Ixodida > Ixodidae > Rhipicephalus > Rhipicephalus annulatus. The sequence goes on from WOVY01006963.1 coordinate 52,403, forward strand.
CAAAACTAATATATTTTTTTAGATCTATCACAAGCATTTGACCGCGTTTCCCATCCTAAGTTGCTTCAAAAACTCACGCATTACCTCGGAGATTACAACATCACCAAGTGGATAAAAAGTTATCTTACAGGAAGGCGCCAGTATGTTCACTACAAAGACAACTCTTTGGATTACGGCTATGTGATGTCTGGTGTTCTACAAGGTGCCGTTTTAGCTCCTATGCCTTTTATTCTCTTTATTAACGATTTGCACATCAATTGTAACGCAACAGTGAGAATGTTTGCAGATGACTGCATATATATAGGCAAATCACTTGCCACAAAGACCAGAGGATTCTAAACACAGCCCTTGAACATATACCACAGTGGTGTCAGACGCGGCAGATGATGCCTAATGCAGATAAAACAGTTTGTATGACAGTGACAAATAAAAGAACGCCCATGAACTTACACTATTATTTAGAAGGACAGATGTTAAGGAAAGTACAGGAATATAAATATTTAGGCGTCGCAATTTCGTCAGATCTCAAATGAGACAAGCAAGTAACATACGTTGTTAACAAAGCACTGACCGTTTTGTACTCATTGAAACGTTCGCTTAGATGCGCATCCGTAGCTACTCAACGCCAAGCATACTTGTCACTCGTTCGATCAACACTGGAATATGCAATGATATGTTGGTTTCCCTTCCGTAAACATTACTTAGCAAAGTAGGAGGGTGTACAAAGAAAGGCACTTAGGTTTCTCTTTAATAAGTATCACCGTCACGACTTTAATGAGTATCACCGTCCTGACTGAACTATTAAAGCAAGCCGCATTACACAATATAAAGATCGAGCCAGACTGCTTCGCCTTAAGTTTCTTTGCCTTCTTCTTAATGGAACCATGACGATCAATGCGAACAACTATTTACTACACTCGAATACAACTAGTTCCCGAACTCAACATAACAAGCCTTTAGCTGAATACAGGTTTCACAATGATATTTTCAGGTATTCTTTTTTCCCGCAAGCAATTGGAGATTGGAATGGGTTAACAAACGATGCTATCAATTGTACATCACTCCAAGCTTCTATCTCCAAGATATCAGGCGATGCTTTATAGTTATCGTCTCCAAGCACGATTTCTGTGTTATGCAATAGTAATATTGTTGCGTTTCGTAAGCGGTAGTCGCGAATCGGTAGTCGCGACATGGAAGCGGTAGCCGCGAAAGACAATCTGCATCAGCATGACGACGGCCGCTTTTATAGGAAACTGTAAAGTCGTATTTCTGCAGACGGAGTGCCCAGCGCGCTAGTCGACCAGATGGGTCACGCAGATTGACCAGCCAGCAGAGCGAATGGTGATCTGTCATGATGGTAAAGGGGCATCCGTACAGGTAGGACTGGAAGCGCTGCACTGCGATGACTACGGTGAGGCATTCTCGCTCTGTGACGGTATAGTTACGCTCGGACCTACTTAGAGAGCGACTGGCATACGCAACGACGAGTTCTCTGTTATCCAAGCGTTGAACCAACACGGCGCCTACACCGACATAGCTAGCGTCTGTGTGAAGTTTTGTGGGAGCCAGAGGATCGAAGTGTCGAAGCATCGGATGGGATGTTAAAAGGAACTTCAATTCAGAAAAAGCTGACGTACATTCCGGAGTCTAGTCAAATGGCACGCCTTTCTGAAGCAGGCACGTGAGTGGGTGCGCGATATTGGCAAATCCAGGGATGAATCGACGGAAGTAAGCGCAGAGGCCCAAAAAGCTGCGTAGTTCTTTCGCGGAGTGAGGTTGCTTGAACCCCTCCACTGCAGCCATTTTGGCGGGATCCGGCCGTATGCCTTCTTTTGTTCACCAAGTGTCTAAGGACGTGTGTTTGGAGCTGTCCGAAATGACATTTCTTTGAGTGGAGCACCAAGCATGCTTCGCTTAGGCATTTCAGCATGAGGTCGAGGCGTGTGTTGTGCTCACAGAAAGTGCGCCCAAAAATCACAGCATTGTCTAGTAACACATGCATAGTTCCCACTTTAAACCATGAAGAATGTTGTCCATGAAGCGCTCGAAAGTAGCAGGCGCATTGCATAGTCCGAATGGCATCACATTAAATTCAAAAAGTCCATCTGGTGTACAAATGCCGTTTTCTCTTTATCTTCCCCATGCATTAGAATCTGCCAATACCCTGACCTCAAATAAACAGACGAAAAGTAGGAGGCTGATGAAAGACAGTCTATAGCATCGTCAATACGTGGTAGTGGGTACACGTCCTTCTTTGTGATGGCGTTTAGACGGCGGTAGTCAACGCAAAGTCGCCATGTTTCATCTTTCTTCTTGACCAATATCACGGGAGTGGCCCACGGACTGCATGATTCCTGAATCACATTCTTCTTTAGCATCTCGCCAACCTATTCATTTATCCGTGCGCGTTCCGAAGGCGATACTCGGTATGGCTTTTGTCGAAGAGGTCTATAGTATGCCGTATCTATGCGGTGCTTTACACGAGAAGCAGGGAATGACAGTGGAGCCTGTAGCTGTGCGAAATTGAAAAGACCAGCATGTTTGCGCAAAATACTTGCCAGGTCATTACGCTCGTTGGTGCTAAGAGACTTGTAAATCATTGCCATTAAGGATATGTCCCTGACGTACAAATGATTGGAATCGGGCTTATCCACAGAATCACTGCTCTCTGCAAGGATGGCAACGGAGAACACCTGACGTTGACGGATCTTAGCAAGTTGTAGACCCTCTGGCAGTACCGAAGGTTCATTGGAGCCGTTTATCACCCACAAACCAGTATGCCCTTGCACAACCGACAACGTACAATAGGGTATTAGAACATTTTTCTTTATGCAGGTGAGGTGAATTGGTTCTACGGTGGCATCAAATGTCGTCTCGGTTGCAGGGGAACTGACGACAGGAACAGAACTGGCAGACAAGGGTGGTACAGTTGTGTCCATGGACACGCAAAGGGTGCTTTCCATACAGGGCGGGCTTTCCATAAACGCAACCGGAACATTTGAATCTACTGTAATCTCTTCTGTCTTCTGTGCGGCAATCAACAGTGGCATCACAAAGATTCAGGAAATCGAGTCCTAGAATTACATCAAGCGTTGAATGAAAGAAAACAGCAAAGTCAGCGATAAAATTCTGGCCACCCAAACTAACCGTCACTGAGCAGATACCAACAGGTTGTAAGACATCTCCGCTCACTCCACGCAGTGTATCAGCACGGTCCCAACGGAACATAATTTTTCGTCCAAGAAGGCGTTTGAATGCTAGACTCATCACTGATATGGTTGCACCTGTGTCCACTAAGGCCATTGTTGAGACACCGTCGATTAGCACACCAACCTTATTTCGAAACATGCAAATTAAAGGAGGCATTTCTGTGGAAATCGAAGACTGTCCAGCGATTTCACCTCCAACGGTCGCGCCGACTAGTTTTCCGGCGGCGGCGAAGGATAGCGGCGCCTAGGAGACGGCGACCGATTGGAGCGAGGGGCCAGCGTGGGTGTCAGACTGCGGTCACAGGCCGGAGAACGGTGTCGCAGCGCCTTGGTATCTCGTGGGACGCGCTTCCAGGGGACGTTGGTGTTCGTGCAAAGCCAGACAGGTGGGATCTCGGTGAGCGGTCGTACTTTGGCGGCTGCCGGTAGTTGCAGTACCTGGCAATGTGGCCTTCGACGCCACAGTTGTAGCAGACGGGCAGGGGTCGTTCGCCGAACCACTGCTGAGAGCGCTCCGCTGGGTAATGTCGCCTAGCCGAACGGAGTGGAGCAGCTTGCTGAACGGGAACTGTCCGCTTTTGTGGAGCGGAGCCGGTACGAAAGTGTCGGTCATACCGTTGGTCAGGCGCGAATGAGTTTCGGCGTGGCCAGGAATTTCCAGCTTCGCTAAAGTCCGTCGCACATACCTACGGGTAATAGGATGAACAGGTAGGCGGCTGATGCATAGTGTCATCGGCCATTGTGTCTTATCGCTGTAGCTCTTCCCGCACTATTGCCCTGATAGTAGCGGCAAGGTCGGCAGGCGGGCGTACATCGACGCTGGCGACCGTTGTTACATTTGCCAGCCTACCGAATTTCGGGGCAATACGATGGGTCTTCAGCTTCTCGAAAGTACGGCAGTGACGTTCGACAGCAGATACGGAAGTGAGGTCTTCCCTTCCTATCAAAAAATTGTAGACGTCCTCTGCTATATCCTTCAGAAGGTGTCCGACCATGTCCTCTTCAGACATATACGGGTCTATGATCTTGCAGAGCATCAGAACCTTCTCTATGTAGGTGGTACACGTTTCTCCAGGAGTCTGGGCTCTTTGAGCCAACGTGCGTCCCGCGCTTTTCTTTTTCGAATCAGAGTCACCGAAGCATTTCTTGAGTTCTTCGGCGAAACGATCCCACGTTGGTAAGGAATCTTCGTGGTTTTCGTACCACATCAAGGTGGTTTCCGCGAAAAACAGCGCGACATTTCCCAGTTGGTCGGTGGGATTCCAGCCGTTTACCGGCTCACCCTTTTGTAATGTGTCAGTCACGCATCCACATCTTTCCCTGCTCTTCCCGCGAACGGGCAGGATTCCATATAGTGATACCGAGGTGCAGCCGGCACTGACCTTTGCGTGGTTGAGGAGCCGTGACCTTCACTCTCGGTCATGGTGGTTGTTGTTGGTGGCAGACCAGCAGGACGATGGCTCCGGCGAAGTTCAAACAGCTGTGGCTCCAATGTTCTTTGACGTGCTGTACCCAGCACCTCCACCACTCTTACGTTTAGTAATGTATTTGTTACGCTGCGGCGTACTGGTAGACTTCAAGGGGTTATGCACCGGAGGCCTATCTTGTCTTGTCTTGTCGCCTAGGATATCTTGGCTCATACCCACATGGGGGATTGGCCACACTGTACTTCATAATAGATAATTTTTTTACAACGCTCGCTAAAAAAAGAAAGAGAAATTAGATAGGAACAATAATAATGTTCCTTTCGGAACGTGAAAAAGTACAGAAGAATGCGATAAACCAGAGTATATAAAACAAATTAACAAGAATGAGGAAGGGGGACAAAGAATTCGACATATCTGGCAGTACCACTAGCAGCGTATCTTTCCAGTTGTCTGAATGAATTTATGTAGCGCTGACAGAATAGCACTGCGGCCCACACCCAACTGACTGGCTCCAAACGATAATAGGGTGGATGTATTGACTGGCAATCCGAGCATAACAATCGGTCTTTCAAGAATTATTCGTCGCAGTGAGGCGAAGCGGCGGCATGTGAGAAGAAAGTGATCTATTGTTTCCGGTTCATTGCAAACTGCACATAGGTTAGTTAAAAAAAATCCTGATTTGTTGAGATAAAAATTTAACCGAGGAACTCTACACTAAAAGCTTGTGAGGGTCACCTCAAATTGACGGGAAAGGCATTTTGTGCTGTTCCATGTGAATTGCAAGTGCCGAAATTTTTCAGATTGTAGGAGAGACGTTTTGTTGATTTTTAAGAATAACAGGCGTTTGAATTGTTCGGAAGTAATAAAAGGAAACTGTGGGGCTACTAGCACCACCGGGAAATTTAAAGATGCCGAAGCGAGCGAATCTGCAATTTTATTTAGTACAATTCCAGCATGCCCTGAAACCCAAATAAACCGAACTTCTGATAGGCTATGCGGTACGAGAGACCAAAATATCCTGAGAAGAGGAGACTGGTTTGCGGACGTTAGATGTGTACATACAGACAGAGAATCCGAAATACTGATAGCTTTTGATTGCTGATAGTTTAGTTTTCGAAGAGCCTATGTAATAGCCAGGAATATTGCGAGATACGTTGGTGTGAAATCAGGCAATCGGAGCGCAAAAGACCAATTATGCTGATGAGAAAAAATACCCACTCCAGCCTTCTGAAGATTTTGCGTTGCATCCGTCGAAATTACTACTTATTTAAGAAAATGACTGAGATGGTCTTGAAGGAGGCCCTCCATAACATGCTTTGGAAGTAACTTGGCATTTTTCGGAAAAATATCATCGAAAATTAAGTCAACTGGCACCAAGCATTGGGTTTGCTGAGTTAAATGCTGGAGGAAAACGTGAAGATTTATTAACAGAGACTCGACGAAAATGACTTGGGGTTTTTGATAACGAAGCCATGGGCGCTGAAAGAAACTGGATGTTTGATGAAAACTGTCTGTGAACAGAAAAGGGGCGCATCGTAAAGTTTTAAAAATGTTTGCACAGTAAGCTGTCGAAATCTAGCATCAAGTGGAATGCTTCTAGCTTCCAAATAAAGCACGATAAACGCGACACACCTAGGTAGCCCGAGACACAGCCACAGAGCTTGTCTTTCTAGCAATATAAGAGGTCTTAATTTGTACTCAGCACTTTCGGAAAACAAAACACAACCAAACTCCAGAACTGGGTGTACGTAAAGTTTGTAGATCATAAGTAACGTATCCCTGCGCATCCCTGAATTCTTATTGCAAAACCGGTGTAGCAAGCCTAGGGCGCTTTCTGCTTTACGGGTGTTTGATTCTATTTGTTGCTGCCAATTTAAATTGTCCACGTTAACAATGCCAAGATATTTTAGCGCTGTTACTTGTGGAATCGGATCATTTCGATAAAGCAGTGAAAGAAATACTATCTCGCTAGCCGAACGTCCTCTTCTCTAATCTTCCTGTTCCCCGCTACCCACCAGCTCATACCCAAATCACATATGCAGTAACAATGTGTTTCACTTCTCAGTTACTGTCGGAAAATTGCGCTACTCATGAATTAAGCTCTACTCATCGGGCCTTACACTGAGTGTGTTGGATGTCATATTTTCATTTTTGAAGCGATTGTATAATTTGTAGCCTAGTGCATATGCACTGTCTAGTCGAACCTAACTTATCTTAGTGCCCACTCAAATTGTGTTCTTTTGAATATGTATTTCCATTCTAATATGCTGTTTGTTACTGCTATCAATTAGTCGCCCTTGTATAGTTAATGTAGAGAACATATGCATTGTCTGATTCAACCTTACCTACGTACACGCCTACTTGATGATACCCCCTTTCCTGCAACAGCCTTAGATGTAAGGCTAGCAGTATCTTCAAATAAAGTTGAGTGATAGTACAAGGTGCTAGGCGTTGCCAGAAGGTTGGGTTCAAACTTTATACAATTCAATACAATAATACCGGTTAAACTACACCGAGGGCTGGACACCTCATCAAGAAATAAACACTGGCTACGCCCTTGAAAAGGTGCCCCAGCATGGTCACATGTGTGTGTACTTTTATTCTCAGATACACCTTGCTCTGAATGCGAAATACACCAGACTGCGTGAACACAGTCCGGCAGCTCGTAAATACAATAGCTAAGCGTATACACGTGCATGGTTTAGTAAGAAATGCGCAAAGCCATAACAGTGCACCTATGCCCGTCGGCTAAAAACTTAGTCCTAACTACATTACATGTATACACTCTGGAAAAGTACTAGGTTATGCTACCAGCGAGCGTATTAGCAAAACATCGCAAAACTATCGAAGACTAAGAAGAGTGTGCACAACACGAGCGCTATTTTTCAACATTTTTTGACAACTTAACTGCTAAGAAAAGCTCTGCATTGATGCAAAGCAATTGGTCAGATTATTGCTTGTGTTTTTAAGGCAACATACCTGCTTCTCTTCATTGCAACGATATTATTGCGCACTACATTATCATTATGTCATATAATAAACGGCGGAGCCACCACATCAGTATGATATGGTTCATTGAGGACTCCGATGAGAGAGAAACAAAGAAGAATTAATTTTGCATATGGCAAATAACTGAACCCCAAAATTTATGTACTACATAAATTATATTATAAGTATTATCTCACTTGGGCTGCAATGCAAAAAAAGAATTTTTCAGGCAGCCATACCAAATTACGTAAATATCTATAGATATCGCTGAATTCACTAAGCCCTATGTGTGCTGTGTGGTGGTGTTACTGTGTTCTGCGAACGGTGTTGAAGTCTTAATCAGGATGCTGTTGGCATAGCACCAACAGTCGACAGAGCCTAGCTGTTTCAACGAAGCAACCACAACTGATCAATATACCAAGCACCTGACAATTGTTTGTAATTTCACAGATATATGATACAGCAATTTCCTCCAAAATTGACCTCATGCACTCCAACCATCAAATCCTTTCAGAAGACGTGTAGATTTCAAATATCATACTGATAGTAACACCGTTCATCGTGTCTGATCCTCTACATATACCATGCGGCATGAGAAATTCCAGACAAACATTTCATCGTTTTCCCCAGCCTTGAATTCTGTCATGCTTGCCTCAACAACATATTCATCGCTAGTTCATCACATTAGCATAGTTCACATCTGAATTCTGTAATACAATATCTAAAAAGACACATTTATCAGCATAAGCAGGTGTGCACTTGATGTCTAAAAGCTCACCTTTTCTATCCATGTTATCTCAGCTGCCACTATTCAGCACTACCCAGGCAGATTTATAGGTGTAAAAGCTTCCCATCTCCGAATATTAGATGCTGATAAGCCTTACAAGCTCCTTCATCTCATTTTGTGAACTACTATACTAACATTTTGTATCATGGTGCCCGGCCATTCTACATATTTCTTCCACTTCGTGCTATTCATACACAGAAATGCTACCATATTGAGCTCCCTTAGACCAAGAACTCCCATATAGACTTTGGGGGATCAAGAGATGTTTGCGCGACAGTATATGCAACTTTCTGTACATCCACTGAGATTTACACTAGACATCATCGTACGACATCTTGAATACAATTTGTGCTAGATCACCGACTCTTCAAATGAGTACGTATGGCAGCCACTCAGTTCCCTGATATAATCTGAAAACTTATGCCCACAAACTGAGCAGAATTACTGCATTTTTGGGTGGAGACTGAAGCCAAGAGACTCTCACAAATTCCACTAGATTGTGTGGTTGAGCCTGTAAACATATGCAGCAATGTCACTATGTGACTGAATCTTGAAGTGCCGCAAAGATCCACTCAGGTGGTACGTACACCCACGTGATGCTATAATACACTTTATGTTATTTGCCTTGGGAAGTCTGGATTTCCCCCGTACTTGGGTTGATGATATGTGGGTTTTAATGGGGAGAGGGCCATATTTGGCCGAAGAGCTGTACTTGGGTGTACGTGAAAGACTGATTGTGATTTACCTCATTGTGCTTACAAGTGGGCATCAGTGGTTTGTGTTTATGTCATTTCATTATTACAAGGAAGAAACTAAGTGATTTCTTTGTCATAATTTATGTGAGTGTATGTCTTATCAGAAAATGTTACACTCCCTCAGTTACAATCGTGGCATCCATATTCCCAAAAACTGCAGCAGATGTCAAACATATCAGAAACATATCGCAGCTGTCAACATTGTCATTGATGCCCTTTCACATAGCGCAATCAACAAGTTCAGCTGTCCCAGAGAAATATACGCCTTAAAAAGTGGCAACTGGTTGACATGACAACAAATTTCTGCCATCTGCAAGAAATATAAGCTTCGACGCTGCCCGACTTTCAGTAGTGCAGAGTCGTTTGCCAGTAACAGGAGACATATTTGCTCCAACACATGCTGTGACTAAATAACTGGGCATTTATGCCCACATGCAAGCGCAATTAGATATAATGGCACAGCTAGACTGTTTTTCACACCCAAACACACTAGGAAATGCAAAGGCTTTCCCAGGTAGATAACATAAGATGTATAGCAACACGGTGATGTACGTACCACCTGTGCCGAATGCTTTGCAGCATTTCAAGATTCAGTCACAATGTGACAGTGCTGGATATGTTGCAGGTCCAACCACTTGATTCACCGACGTTCCTGGTGATCTTATCATGCCATTGACTGTACTGCTGCCTTGCAAAGTACAAACATGTAGGCTGGTGCTCATTGCAAGGTTCAGCGTCAGGTGGAGTATATTCTTACTCGAGACATTACTATAGCTTATGCACTGTTTCTACTGTTTTTGTAGCTGCTGGCTGTATAACTTTTGCCAGCCTTGGTCCCAACAGATACAGATAGCCAATATGGAACGACATTATTCCACCAAGCCCTACCTCCCGAAGACCATGCAACTAATGGAATGTATATGCATGACATTCAAGGCAGACATTGGTTGCAACACTGTAAAACTTGCTTAAGGTGTGACTGTGGGTCTACCCAGTGAGCATGTTCTTTTAATCTGATCGACACGAAGCCCACCATCTTGCCAGTGACTACACATCTCGTGTATGTTACATCACAATGAAGCTTCTACCAATAGTTGTGTGACAGCACATTGGAAGGCATATATCATAGCAGTCAACTAGACTTTTGTACACGCATGCCTAATGAAATGATATGGGCTAACCATCCCTCATCGGTGTCATGCTGCCAACTTTTAAAAACCCTTCTCTCAAGTAACATTAACTGAAGTTTTATGAAAACAAAACAGATGATTCATTTCCTATGCAGAAGTCGTTATCAGTGCACAAATCGCCAGAAACAGCAGATATATCCGACTTACATAACATCAACAAACGTTCTGCACACTTCCATGATTAAAATTGCATGTTAACTGGCTTTCAAGTCAATATAGCTAATAAAGTCTTTACCAGAATCAGTCCTTGAGGTCAAGTGAAAATATTGTTTGTGTGTTTTATGCATTTGGTATATTTGAAATATTAATTTAGGTGCAAAAATAAATGCCTCATTGAATTCGTGAAACCTGAGTTATAATGGCTACAAAAATTATTCAATAACAACTGTAACATTATCATATAGTTAGGTAAATCTATGCTTTTCATGCGTTTGCAATTATCTTAGTTCTCGAGTGCAACAAATAAAAAGTGAGAAAGTAATTTCAATTTTCTTTTACCTGGTACTTATGGTCAAGTTCTATGAAAAATAGAGTGTAATTTCATGTTTGCTGTGAGCTTGGCCCCTGCTACCTCACTCGAAGAAGCTTCAGGCACTATTTTAAATACCTGAATTTTCAATCAGCTTGAATGAAAGACAATGTGGTCTTGCATCTTGAGCTTATTTCCTTTGTACAAGAACCAATTCGTAGTCGTAAGTCATGCCTAATTGTCTTTCCTAACTCATGCACAGCATAAAAGCACTGAAGGTAAAGCCACATTTGCAATAATACAATATAAAGATGGTGCATGTGTCCATGAACAGCAAAAAGCAATTATCAAGTAACCAGTGTGATGAATGCTGTGAACCCTGCCGTATATCAAACGGTCCTCCAAACATTTCGAGAAGTATGCTTGGTCATAACTCTGACATGGTTTAGTAATACAAGTATAGAAGCCAGAAAGCTAGAATAGCACCGACAGAATAACTTAGTAAGGATTCATGATATTAGAAAAGTACAACAAAGAAGACTAAAAACAAATGAACCACAGAAACAGAATCAATGATTCGCGGCTGAAGTTTATTCAAAATTACAAAACAGATACACACATCCACATGGCTATATGAAAAATTGACCAGGAATAGCAAAAAACCAAGTTGTACACAAGAGTGAAGTACTTGTTTACCCTGCAGTGTAACTGAAAGAAAGCTGATATTTGATTGTTTTTTTTATTTTGACTGCACCTTCTTAATTAGTTCCCTCCTTTTTTTCAAAACATCATCACAGGACCACTCAGGAAGCTTGTGCTCGCGCACGTTACTCAATAGTCTTTTTTCCTTCTTGGTCCTACCAGTCTAAAGATCAGAAAGCTTACTGGATCTCAAGATTACGTATAGAAGTGCTTCCCCTACTTGTTTATGTGAAAATCCACTAGTATGAACTCTTGACTCCAGTGTTGCCATATACGTTATGTATCTTCTGGCTGATTAGTTTTTTAGTTAACTCTAGCACACTGAAAATATGCTATTCAGGCTCCTGGCAGCTTTATTGCAATGAACTCAATTTGTCGCTGACAGTAAGTCATTGCAGCAAATATTCCTGCAGTTGACTGAATCAAACACACATTCAAGGCAAATAAAGTAAGAGGATAGCTAGTTATGACATTTTTCATGTCAACGAGGTTGTTTGGAGCAAGGCATAGCATTAGATTTTAAGAAAGGCCATATAAATTGAGAAACATGTGAGCCCTATCGTTATACATATACTAATAAAAAACATGTGAACCACGTCTGACAGGGGCTCTACAAGAAAGCAAGTTGATCGTCACTCTCTGGTCACCTTCCAAGCCTCACTTTAGCTGAAGCAAGCCTAGATTTATCCCCTCAATGCATGTAGAAAGATAGCAGAAACACAGTACAAATATTTCTAAATAATATACACAATGTCATCACAGCATCAGTTAAGTTTTTTATTTATAACACAGTTCAAATGTGGCCATAATGAAAGACATGTGAAAGTTTACATACCTCTCTTGCTGATATTTGTGTCTTTCATGCTTTTCACAAGGTGTACCTACTACAGTAACATGTCAACTTGAATATAGCAAATGGCTCAGAAGTGAAAGGTGGTCAATGATAGCCATGCATTCCAGTGCTAATTTGTTCGAAGAACACGATCTGCATGCAGCCCTAGCAGCGCCCTCTATGATCTCATTTAATTTGAACACACTCCCAGCAACGATGAAGTTGGTGGGCTTATTAGAGAAAAATTTGGTGAGATAGTTTCTATAAACCTGAAAGAAAGAGCATTTTCACCACGTAAAGATGAGTTGGGTGTGTGTATATGCCCCTGTTGCGCATCATTGCGATGGGTAGCAGGTCATCGGAACAATATTATCTTGTCTGGGAGGTTGAGATTTTGATTGGAAACGCTGAGTTGGAGCCAGTGTTCACGATTTCTTGCGGCATCCACTCTAGCATAGGTTCATGGTTGGTGGTTGACATGTTCATTAAGTCGCATTTTAGTCTACCTTCATGTCTCATCCACTTGCAGTCAGCACTTTTGAGGGTATATTCAAAAGTTGTACTGAAGCATATTGTTAAGAATGCAGGTCCAAGTATCTCCACCGGTGCATAAGAGCCGGATTTGAGCAATAGCTTTCTTCTCTATCAGTGCGTATTCCTTGTAACATTCTTGTGCAAGAAAGGCTTTGAAGGTAGGTTTTCATGACTTTTCAGTGCTGTGCATGTACTGCTTACTTGACTAAAAGGTTTTTTTTGCTGTGGTGTTGTCTCAAACAAGGCCACACAGCCTCCTGTTGCTTTATAATATTTCGCTTCGTAGGATTGCTCTTTGCATGCTTCTTCAGTACATGTTACTGTTAAGAAAGCAGGTGCGAGCAGGTGTTTATTGGGGTGCTTTTATTTGGTGTTTCACATACTCTCGCTAGTTGAATTGCACACAAAGCAAGGAACCAAAGTTTGGTGGTAACATTTCTTCTGAGTTCTCTGTTGTTCTAATTGTATATTAGCCAGTGTCGGTGCAAGGATTGCTCTATACCAGGGGTACACCCTCAACAAGCAAGGTCCTTCAGGGGGAGCAGGAAGGCGGGGAACTTGGCCATCGTGTTATGTTTATGTTGCTTTCGGGAACATAGTCATAACACAACACGGGGGTCAGGCGAAAATTTGGGGAGGGGGAAGCTCCAGCCTCCTATGCCTACCTCTGGCACGACCACCCATTTTAGCCTTTGTCATTTGACTGCTGACGACCTCGTGTGACCGCTCTCCCTCGTGCACTAGTTGTCAGTTACTTACTTGCCTTATCAATTGAAGACTGTTCATGTGATGAAGATAAACCTTTGTCGGTTCTTGTTTTTTCATTTGCTGATGATGTATCCTCAGTATCTTTTCTTAGTGTACCTTATCTTACTTGTCTGGAAAATCAGCAACGTTACAACTTTGAACTCTTAGCAAGTTTTATTCACTGTAAAAGTAATCGCCACTCCTTTTTCCGGCATTCTGTTTTGGATGGTTGACATGTGAGTACTTCTATTCTCAGTTCGTGAGTGTTTCGTAAGTAGGACTTTGCAGCTGCCGCCCCCTCGTACTGGATGTAGTGCTCACTCAGCCAGCCTTTTTGGCACAGCAGAAAACATGAAAAGTGTGGACTAACCACTTCAGGTGTGCCCTTTCTTGGTTGCGGCTGGTGTATCTTTGCAGTGGTGATGTGCTGAGTATGTAATACTAGCTTGAGAAGCAAGGCCTCTTCTTTTAGTTAGCTGCAAATCAGGTGCGAAGAGTACTACTAATACTTGCTAAGATGATAACCCCTTCGTGTGTGTAAAGACGCACTGTCAATAAATGTGTCGAATTCAGGTACCACAATCACAGGGCACTCAATATTACAATCCAAGAAATAAAATAATGTGTTCTATAGTATGAGCTTCAGCAAGCCATTACAATTGCTAGGAAATAAATACTTCACCATTCTGCTGTAAGTTATATTTATATTTTATGTAAAAAGAAAGCAATTATAAGTTCCTGATGTGTGTGCGTTTGGATTTTCATTGCATTATTTCGGGAGAAGAAAAGCAACACTTGACCTTAGTTTTAGAACACGATTTCAACGACCCATCGAGGATAACAGTTCCTTCACTAGAGTGATCAGCTATGGTTGTGCGCAGCAGACTTACGTCAAGTCAGGGCATACTGACTAGAGAGAAGGTTCAGTTCATCTAACGAACTATGTCTTTTACTCTATTCTGGCTTCAAGATTTGATCGAGAAAAAATAGGGAATTTTCTAGTGCAACGAATAAAATGAGGTATTAAAACACACTGAGCGTCACCAATTGTACATATTAATGGAAAACTCAAAGTCAAGATTACTTGCGAAACATAAAAGATTTTACCTACAGAGCATTTCTACATATGTGGGGTTTGACGTCCCAAAACCACCATATGAATATAAGAGACGCCGTAGTGGAGGGCTCCGGAAATTCATACCACCTGGGGTTCTTTAACGTGCACCCAAATCTCAGTAAACGAGTCTACAACATTTCCACCTCCATCGGAAATGCAGGCGCCACAGCCGGGATTTGATTCCGCGACCTGCGGGTCAGCAGCCGAGTACCTTAGCCACTAGACCACCGTGGGGTGGGGGGGGTGTGTTCTTTC
The DNA here is from genome assembly GCA_013436015.1 of Rhipicephalus annulatus. NCBI lineage: Eukaryota > Metazoa > Arthropoda > Arachnida > Ixodida > Ixodidae > Rhipicephalus > Rhipicephalus annulatus. The sequence goes on from WOVY01006963.1 coordinate 67,415, forward strand.
GGGTGAGCTTCAGGAAGCAATTAAAATTTCAATAAAATTAAATACTTCATCATTATGCTGTAAAATACATTTAGTGTTGATGTAAAAAGAATGAAATTACAAGCTCCTGATGTGTGTACAAAGGCCGCACCATATGTTTTTTGTCGAGCGGGCGTGGGGGTGCTGAATGCACGCTGTCCAATGTGGGGCATTTTTGCCGAAGCCGAGACTGTGACTGTTCCTATCTATATATCTATCTATAAATCTATCTATCTATCTATCTATCTATCTACTGTCTATCTATCTATCTATCTATCTACCTATCTATTTATCTTTCTGTCTTTCTATCTATCAATCTATCTATCTATTTTTCTATTTATCTATCTATCTGTCTATCTATCTATCTATCTATCTATCTATCTATCTATCTATCTATCTGTCTGTCTATACGGCTGCGTCTAGGTTTCTTCCCTGTCATCGTTTGTTTTTCTATAGTGTGGTGATTTGTTACGGGCTTCTTCATGACCTCTACATGGTCATTATCACAGTTTTTTCTCAACTTTACTCGCTTGTGGGGACGCACTCTCTGCTTTGCTAATGTGCCCGCTTTGCCTCGTCTTTGAGGCGTATTCAAGGTGTGCATATATTCACATCAAGATATGCCGGAAGTGAAATATAAAGACATTAGTCTATTACGAACGTTACAAGCATGTAAAAGACTTCACAAACTTTGTATTTTTACCGCTCTGGTTTATCGCAGAGACTACACAGCAAAACTAGAGGCTCGTAACTGTGAAGGACATGGCGTGAATAACACAAATTACTTCCTCGTGCGGCTTCGCACCCTAACACTGTCCCATAAGATAATTCTAACAATTAATCCAGATAAATCTGGGAGAGCGTTAATAATTGGCATTTATGGTTACGTACGAATTGCGACATGTTCAAATAAATGGAATAGGCAAATAATAGCCCATTTTTCATTGACAGCTGAACTTACAACCTAAGATATACACGTGCGTCGGTATGCCATTTCAGCTACTCCTTGTCCACAAGTTGTCAATTCTGCTCTCTGTTTGAAGGAGCCCTTTACAATTAGTCTTTTAGGAACAGGTTATCACACCTCACTAGTGTTCTTAGTAAGTGGCTGTTTTTGTTGCCTGTGGGAATGTAGAACACTGTCCCAGAGAACCCAGCATAAAGTAATGCAGTATCCGTGACAACATTCAGTAACTGCATGTCTGGTATACTAAATCGAAACTTGTAGACAAAACATACAATTTATCATATGTGAACTTACTTTTAAGAGCATAGCACTTTAGAACCCAGCTTGTCATGTACAGATACGTTCAATAACTGCATATGTGGTACTATAAATCAAAACTCTCAGAAAATGCATACATTGTAACTTGCCTAGGTGAGCGAGAATTTGGTTCTGTACTAGACACACGACCTAACTTCTCCTATCCAAATACGGGGTTCCTGAAAAAAGATGTTGAACTATCTCGCCCAGCTGCTCATACCAAATCATACATCAAATTATATTTGAACTTACTTTTAAAGTAAGTGCCTCGCACTCTAGGGGTTGGCTGTCATCTGTATATACATCAATACCTGCCTATCTGGTACTCTGAATCAAAACTTCGACGATGCATATGATTCATAATACGTGAACTTAGTTTAGGTGTGAAAACATTAAGCTCCTCTCGTCTCTGGATCTCATGTGACGAAACAAAACTTTGTTTTCATATTTACGTGTTCCTAGTACATGACCACCGTAAACTTCTGTCGCGATGACAAGAGCTGTACAACGTCCTTTTGTTTAATTGGCAGTCATAAACTCAGGGAATGCACAACTCAATAAACTGTGGGTGGTAGGTAGCACTTTATTTAACGTCCGGCAAAGTTTGACGCGATTCGAGCTTTGGTCTTCCAAGAGGGAACATCAGCACCTTGCCTCAACGCCGCTTCGCAAGCATTCTGGACTGTCCACGTTTAGATGCCGAGGTCTGAGCTGCGCAGAGCGGTGGCACACCTCGACGACAGGGTCTACAGAGTAACTTCCATTATTCTGGCATATAAACGACAACTCCACAACGTGCGTTGGAGTCCTCCCGGATACAATTGGCACTTGTTTTCCTTATGTTTGACCTCGTATATCTGTTTTAGGCAGAATGTGTTTGAAAAGGTGTTCGTCTGCATCTATTTCCAGGCAATGAACTGTCTTATGTTTACCATCAGAATCAGTGGTAGGAATATCCATCTGACGTTAAGATATGCTTTCTGTTATTTCATTATAGCCAGTGAGCCCAACTATTTTATCGTGAGATGTGTTCGCTATTGTGCTTGTCCCTGTTCAGTGCGGTGGGTCTTTGCCGTAAGGCGCGCCTTCTGCTTCAGATTCGGGAGCGCGTCGTTTTCTTTAGTGTTCTGGGCGAAGAACCACAGTATGGTCGAGTTGGCGCTCTTGGACGTGTTCACATTGGCCAGAATGGACTTGGCTTCCTTGAGAATTCTGTCTTTAGCCTAGTTTTTGTTGCTATTTTGGGGTCACATAGAATATGGCTTTGCATTCTTGATAAATTATTGCCAGTGCAATGGCAACTTTCTCTGCTGTTTTCGAGTCTTCCGTGCAGACACTGTATTCATTTATGGTTTTGAAGTCTATGTCTATTACAGTGGCTACGCATGTATGACCGTCATGACATTCGGCTGCGTCGGTAAAGCGCTTATTTGTTTCTCTGGCGAAAAAATGAAGCACTGCCTTTACTCTTGACTTCATTCTGCCTCAGCTTTAGTCGGGATACACGTTTCTAGGCACATTCGCTACCGTATATTACTGGTTTTGTTGGAGATTTGAATTGTCTGTCGTGTAAGTGATGGTAAAATACGCCGGTCTGTTCAAAATTTCTATTGTGGTTGTTGGGAGTTACACGCTTTCAAGGTGCGAAATGTGTAGTGTTTCGGCTATTTCTTCCAGGTTAGTGTGTATACCGATGTAGGTAAAAAGCTTTGTGTTTGTTGATTTGAAGAGGCCAATAGTGATTTTGTACGTTTTTTTATGACTGTGCTGATATTTTTTTTCTTTGACGTACCAGTTGTGATAGGCGGCTACGTTGGTAATCTGGTTTGCAACCAAGGATTGCTTCAGTTGAAACACGGTTTCTTTCTTCATGCCCGTGTGCCTCCTCTTTATCCGCTTTATGGGTCTTGTGACACTGATGACTTTACCTTCGAGTTTGCTCAAGGTTTTATCGTTTGCTCCATTGACCTCAATCATCATTTCGAATATTTTAATGCGGTTAACATTGGGAAATCAGTTTTGAACTCGGGTACATAGGCTAATTTACATGTAGCTCCAGGGTTTCGTGCAGCTCCAGGAGGCGTGCCTCTAGGTGTGGGAAAGTAAATCAGTAGTGCAGACTTGCTGAGGGAGCATTTGAGTGCCGTTTCTTGAAGATAATCTTCGACACTGTGGATAGCCGTTTGCAATGCGTGATAGGTGCACAGTCACTCTCGTGATTCGCACAGATGGGTCTGTGCGGATCTACTTACAGAACGTGCATCTACTTACAGAACGTGGTGGCTTCACTCGATTTCCTGTAGTTATATAGGTAGCGCCAGCATGATTAGGTTGAACTGTAGGTGAAATATAACTGAGCCCTAGGATGCACCTTTGCCTTTCAGGGTTCTTTCTTCAGACTCCCAGGTCCAGGTTGGAAATTAGTTTTAAGATCAACTCATGAGTGACGTTGTCAAACGCTTTCTCAAAATCTAGCCCTAGGATAGTTCTGGTATTTCTCTTATTGTCAACACGTATATGGTTGTTGAGTTGTAACAAGACGCCCTGTGTGGTCAGGTGGGATCTAAAGCCTATAATTTTGTGGAGCTAGACCTCTAATACCTTTCCCGAGGACGTTCTAAAAATTAATTGAGCCTAGATTTGCCAAGCTCAAGCGTTTTCCCGACTTGGGAATGAGAATTGTTTTCGACCTCTTTTACTGTCGTGGGATCTGGCCTTTCCCGCCCTTGATACATTCTGTAAGTCTAGTGATGCATGCCTAAACGAGGCTTCTGAGCATTTGTTGTTAAGTCTAACCAGTCCCAGGGCTCACTTGCCGCTGAGTTTTTGGAGTGCCTCGCTGATATTTGCCTCAGTAAAGCCTTGGTCTGACCCAGGGTTTGGACAGCTGCTGCGCCCACCATTTTCGATGATTCGTAGCTGCAGAAAGTGCCGACACAGCGAGTAATGGAAAGAAAATGGTAGGTGTAACCTTAAAAAACAAAAAGAGAGCAGAGTGGGATAGGGAAAAAACGAGGGTTAAGGATATCAGAGTTGAAATCAAGAACAAATGAACATGGGCCGGGAATGTAGCGTGTAGGTAGAATAACCGCTGGTCAATAAGGGTAACTATCTGGATTCCCAGACAAGGCAAGCGGGTTAGAGGGAGACAGAAGGTTAGGTGGGCAGATGAGATTAAGAAGTTTGCAAGTATAAATTGGCAGCAGAAAGCACAGAACTAAGTTAACTGGTGGAACATGAGAGATGCCTTTGTCCTGCAATGGACGTTGTCAGGCAGATAATGATGATGATGATGATGATGATGATGATGATGATGATGATTAGGCAGTGACATTTTCGACAACACCATGAGCACTATTATTATGGGACGTAGGCATCTCACGATGATAATAGCATTTACCATTTCGAAACTGTAATCTTACTGAGGAGAAAAGCTAATGGCTCCAAGAAACGCGTTTTAACACAAGACAAATGACCTAGGCCATTCGCCAAAGCATGATATTTTCGGGCGTACTGATGAACTTCCTTTTTGGCGAAATTTATTTACGTTGAAAGCATCAAACACTTGTTACTGGTGCTTGGTATTCTTTCACGCTAATATTCTCCTGAAATAACAGCTTGAATATTATCCTAATAAAGTGCGTTGAATGAAAACTAAAATTACCTGTAATATATTTACTTGAATAAAATTATTGCCCAAAGTTTCACTCTGAGTTGTGACTAGTTATTCATTTCATTTCACCGTGATACTAGCGTCCCGAATTAAGGCAGCAACTTATATTTCAAGCAAAGGACAGATTTTTTTTGGAAAGAGAACTTTATTCAAAAAAGAGGTGAAGTAATCCGCCTAATATATTTTCTCTCAAGAAAGGAACAATTGGTAATTCTTGTTCAAAACTATCGCGGTGGTCACGTAAGGTGACCACCATGCAGTAAGGGTCTACTGCTCACTTTGGCTGAAGGTCAGGCACTTTATTTTTGTTGTCATTAGCGTTCGCTACTCATACAATTTGCTCTTCTGCACTATGAACATGGTAAGAGCGCAAATACTTTTATATCTATAAATTATATCACTTCCACGATCTAGCGCAGGTTCAGGATGGTGGCAGCCAGAAAAAAGCAAATGTAAAGTGCCACATTGGAGCCTGAACAAGGTAGAGTCATGTCTATCAGATTGCCGAAAGCGTTAAAATATGCGCCCTTTTTTTCGAGACCCGCGCGGCTCACATGTTTTAAGAGGAAATAGTGAAGTAAACGTGGTTACCTGGGATGGCCACCGTACTATTAAGAGTTGAAAAGTAGCAATGTTTTTAAACATATACACTCTGGCAACATTTACAAAGACGTCATTCATTTGGAATACCGACATGCTATGCAAATTACGTCATGCAATACCTTTATTCGACCACATGCACCGATTTTAGTTTTTCATATTGTTAGCGAGATGGAGTGCATCACAAAACTATTGCATTTAGTTTTTGGGGATCAACTGCGGGCCATTACATAACCCATGAGGTGGTGAGAAGACCCCTCGGGTGCAGCCTAGGCCCAGGCTCTGAATTTATCGCAGTTTTTATTATTGTGATTTTCATCACCACGAATACTGAAAAACACTTCTCCTTTGTGATTATTATTATGTGTGTTGCAAGTCAGCATTCATTCATTTTCTGGCAGCTCAAGATTTGTTTTCTTTCACACTTATGGCAGGGCCCGTTGCCGCTTCTACTGGCCTGCCCTTGCATGCTTTCTGGGGCATATTATTCAACTCCTGTCAAGTTTGTCGGCGCCACAAGAAGCCATCGGGGCCTGCCGCTAGCTGTCTTTATCCTAATTCACTGCAGCCTTTATTTCGAGTCTATTTTAACCCTCTAATTCTCTTTCTAACGACCACAAGACTCAGCACGTTTATCACCGTTGCTACCGATTACGCGACCCGCTCGCAATCCTACGAGCCCCGCAAACTAACTCCACTAAGAACTTCGCCCAAGAACTGTAGGTTATTCATCAGTCACCAAGCAGTGAAGCACTCGCACATAATTCCAACGAATATAGCGATAAGTGGTGCTAAGTTGCAATCACAAAAACTTGAATGAATCATACCATTTTTCTTCTGCAGTACCTTAATGCAGACGTTCTAACCTCCTGTTAGCACCAGTTTTCACTATAGCTAATGAGAACGAACACAAAATGTGGTTTAACTGCACGTGAACGCTGTAAAAGTGCAAAACAATGGTTTGTCTGCCTTCAGCGATGAACTCAAAGAGTGTTTCTTAAAAATAGATTGAACTAGAGCTTACTAGTTGGTTTCAGATCACTATAGGTGAAGAGTTAAATTTGAACTGCGCTTGAAACAAGGCCCCTGAGTGAAAGCAGACAGAACGAACACAGTGCGTGAGCGTCATTGAACGATCTGCGTACCATCAGCGACATGCCAGTTCACGGGCAAGCATATGCGTTCCAGCCATGTGGTTCTAGCCTTGCAAACTGCTTAGCCTCCAGAGCGGGAAAGAAATTTTCCATTACCGATACATTGACCTGAAAATGCAGGGTAATCTTCTCGAGATTATCCGGCTCCTTCTCTCTCACAGCATGCCTTTTGACTATCGCTTCACAATCCATTGGCTACGCAATACCATGCACCTCCTTCTCACGCGCAATTTTCTTTCATATCTCTTTCTATATATTTTACTATCACTGCTAAACTTCTCATAATTTCTAATTTTAAATGCTTATTTGTTCACTTCCTCGGCTCACTACAATACTATGCATGGTTAGTTATAGGCGGTGGTGCCTGTGTGACGTGATGCATGACTATGCTATACTTTACCTTCGTTCCTTTTTATCCTACCCACTCTTACTTCTTCTTCACGCCCCCTTGCCATACATGGGTATTCATACAAGGTTTTGCCTTTCGAGAAGCTATGCACGACTATATTATCTACTATGATATCATACTTCTTTGCATATGAATTCTTACTGCAGTCCTCCTAACATTCAATTCGCAATGTGACGCGCTTTTCATACATGCTCACTCTATACGCTGTTTTGTGTGCGTGACTACAAGCAGCAACCTAAAATCACAATGTCCTTTCACAGCACTTTGCTTCTCCTCCTATCGTTTTCTCGCTCGCTCTTTTCTCTGCCACTTTTCAGATTCCTCGCATTGCTCTCCCTCACCTTAACGTCCTGTTCTCACGCTCCTGTTCTCCACGGTGGTCCTTCAGACAGCTATGCTCCCCGGGGTGTCTCCCGGGAAGCATAGACAGCTATGCTTCCCGGGTTGTCTGCTTGCCAGCACATGACAGAGGGAGCCCTGTTGTGATCGTGACGGCATAAATCTTCCCGCTGCGTCAAAAACGTAGCACGCGACTGTCCTTAAGCCAGCGTTACACCAAGCTACAAGACACGACAAAGTTATATATAGCAACCGCGGGCTCTAAACGCTCCGCACTTAACACAGGCTTGTCAACTCCAAATAAATAGACAATATACGTGTTTAGCCTTCAGTGCTACGTTAATTTAAATACAAAACCAAAAGCTTGCACAGGCTCAGGAGTCGTGATGCCAAAAAAAGAACAGTATATTTCTGTATATAAGGAATATTTCAGAAGTCTGAATTGCTTTTTAACGTTACAATATACCGTACTGAATGAACAAGAGGCATATCAACAAGTTTCATTGTTCGCCACCGCTTCCGTGCTTTCGTTATCGCATTGTTGTAATGGACTTTAAGGGGACTGAAAAACTTCACACAATGAAAGGGTGATTGTGGCTGTACTCGATCTACACCAGCCGAAGAAAAACAAGAACCGAAAGCCATACAGTGATGGAACACCTGTGTTTTCTCTACATTTGGTGAATACTTACATAATGTGGCTTCAAAGCCAGAAATGTCCTTTTTTATGAAAGCTAGTCAGTTAAGAATGTCGCAGAATTACGCAAAGCTGTTCTTATTGTTGTGATGTTTGTGTTTATTTCATCCTCAACAATACCTAAATGTTGCTAGTCAGCACAAAGAACACCCCTTTTAGATTGAAAAAAACAGCCATTTTCTGCTGTGGTAAGGCGTAATGCTCTAAAAAAATATCACCGGCAAACGAAATCAGAATTCTGGACATTTGTCTGGATGTTACGTTGTCACGGGATTCGGTACGCGTGGTACGTATTTCATTTTTGTTCTCAAACCGTACCACACAATTGTATCAATTATAGTAATTTGTTATTGCAGAAGCTCAGTTCATATTCATATTTAAATTGACGTTCATATTCATATTCATGTTCCCACTCAGTGCAACATCTGTTCAGATTTATGTTAATATTCATATACACTTAGTTGTGCCACAGCTACTCGTTTTTTCTCACTTGTTGGTTCTTCTGTTCGTTTATTCAATATCTTTCGGGGTTTTCTTTATTTTTAAATGTTCTAAGCAGCGTAATGTTGTACTCATGATTATTGTTCTAAGCAGCGTATTGTTGTACTCATGTTGTACTCATAATCATAGTTTATTTGTATAACTTATTCCGAGTTGTTGACAGCGCTGCAACTTACTTGTACATATCTAACACAATTTCTGACAGGAGGTTCCCCTTCAACCAAGTGCTCTGGGACCTCCTTGTGTATATTTATTTAAGCATGTTTGTTATTTAGGAAAGTAAATAAACTGATACTGAAACTGAAGAAGCAAGCTGGAGACCAGGCAGTAAGTAGGAGAGTATGACATTGGTACTATAAATTCCCGAACGGAGTTATCACTTTAGCCACGTTGCCGGGCTAGTTGCTTCGGGGCATCATCTATATAGGTATAGTGCACCACTACAAGGACCAGAAAAGAGACCGACACACACAGCGCTCACTTGCAACTAATATTTTACTTGCGATCACACAAGCTATTTACACAATAACAGTAGACCGATAAAACCTGGAAAGAATCATGTTAATATACAGCCCAGCTCATGCACGCGTCATCGCCGATTGCGACAGATTGCACTCGGCAACGTCAAAGTGAAGATTGGAGATACTTATTTTCCTTACCTGACAAAGGTATGGAAACCACACTAACACATTTTTCTTTCATGTTGTCAATTTTGTGGGCTTCTATTATTTCACGTGTACTTCTGTCACGTGCCCTGTAGAAAATACGGTTGTTTTAAACACAGGGACTTAAGTAGACCTATGGCAGTGAACAGCCAAGAGACCACATACAGCTTTTCAACGTTGTACTTGTGTTCTCTAAGTCTTTTCTTTTTCTACATTGTACTCATGTTCCCTATGTCGTTTCTTCCCATACCTTCCGCATTGGCGTATGTACACGCAATCACAAGTCAAAGGAATGCAATAGACAACACCACGACAACAATTTTCGAATTTTTCCGGTGCTTAATTTTACACTCCTGTTTCCCACTTCTGTCTACAACAACGATTTCTTACATTCCTTGTAACCATTCGGGAGCAAAAAACACTACGTCTGCATTAGCCTTTCTCGCTATCCTTCGCTAGTTATGCGAAATGACATGCATGTAGAGCATTACAGCAAACTTGGTTTCCTTAATGGCGGCTGTCTGGTATTGGACATTTGCCATTCTTTTCCTGCTTATATTCTAGGCGACGGTGGCTAACATGCACATGGGATAACCAGAGTCGAACGAACCTTTAGCTAGATCCCACAAGCTTGCATCAGTTTGTGGTGGCACGGCTTCATCAGTGAATTTTGAAAACAAGAATTGATCACCGCACGCTATACCAACTTTGAGTGAGCAGACGTAAACGGAAGAACCGGTTTGTTTCCTTCCGGTTCATTGCTCTACATACTCCATCTGAAAAAAATACAGCCCGAGATCAAAGAATCTTATGACATTGTCAGAAGATACTTCATGCATCAGGACCAGGAGAGACAACACTGTCATCAACATGGTTAGAGATAGATAACCGCATCAAAATTGTTATGGTAATATTGCAACAATCAGAGAGCTGTCTAAAAATCTGAAAACAGCAATCACATCAGTGTGCTTCACACGCTCGTCGAGAACCTTATTGCGTTTTGCTGAAAACATGTCGTTCAAGTACGGGGCTACAAAGGAACCTATACATATTGCGGTCTTTTGTTTCACAGTGCTCTCATTCCACTTTGAGGTATTATTGGTCTACTGTTACTGTAGAAATAGCTTGTGTGATCGCATATTGCCACCTAGAGTTGTGAGCCGGCAAGCCCTAGCAAGCCAAAAAGGGCAAAGAGAACGAAAAAGAAGTGTGGTTAGCGCCTCGTTCTGAAGATACACGCTCGTGTCTTTCTGCCCCGCCGTTCCTGTCTTGTCTCTACGGCTCTTGATGCGTGACAAACTGGTGGACGTGCTGGGTAATCTATGCACCTACCCCTCCACATAGCAGGAACACAAGCGTCATACCAGTAGTCACACCTGTGCATCGCGCCAGCAGAAGAATCCGAGGGTTATTCCCCGAGTTTGGACTGCTCGCAAACAACATGGCAGCTCCGACCAGCCCTACCGACACCAACCCAATCGGTACGAACGGCACAACGCCCCTTCATTGCACCTTACTCACACCGTGAACGCCAAATCCCTTTCATGGAACTGCACTTGAGGATGTAGAAGATTGGCTTGTTCATTACGAGTTTGTTGCTGTGCAGAACCAGTGGGACGACGCAGACAAACTGCGGCACGTCTATTTCAGTCTTTTGGACGGCGCACGTGTCTGGTATGAGAACCGGACAGGTATTCTCACATAATGGGAAGACTTCAAATGCCGAATTCTTGGGTCATATGCCAGCCCTGACCGTCGGGAGAGAGCTGAGCGCGATCTGCAGTCTCGCATACAATTTCCGAACGAAGGGGTTGCGATGTATGTCGAAGAAATGACGCGCCTTTTCCACCGAGCTGACCCCGGCATGCCAGAAGAAACGAAGGTATGGTACCTCATGCGCGGGGTGAAAGAGCAGCTTTTCGGTGGGCTTGTACGTAGTCCACCTAAGACTGTGTCAGAATTTCTCACGGAAGCCGTCACCATAGAAAGCACTCTTAGGCACTGGGCCCCGTCATACGAACGGCACGTCAACGCTTCAACTACGGACTACTTAGGAGCTTTCGGTGGCCAAATAGATTTCTTCCGAGAGATCATACGTTCAGTCATCCGCGAAGAACTCCAGAAGCTGTCAGTGCCATCGCAGCCCACTACCTCCTCGTTGTCCAGCGTTTTCCGAGATGAAGTCTAGCATGCCTTAAGAGAACCGCCTTGCATGCGGAACTATTAACCACCCAGTGACTTCCCCCGCATGTCATATGCTCAAGCTTTGTGGCAACCTGCTACACCTGCGATTCCGCATCCCACTGTGGCCCCAGCTGTGCTGGAGACGGTCCAAGCAGCGCCATATTACAGCGCACCTCGCCTGTTCTCGCGGAAGTCAGACGTCTGGCGTGCGCCAGATCGACGCCCTCTCTGCTTCCACTGTGGTGAAGTTGGGCACCTGTACCGACAGTGTCCTTACCGACAACTTGGACTACGCAGAGTTTCGACGAACTCACCACCACCGAGGTTCGGTCAGCGGCCTCCTGAAATTGAAGAGTATGTGGCTCAACAGCGCGGAACTCCGTCATCCTTGCACCAGTGACGCTCCCCGTCACCACGGCGATTTTCTCCTAATCTCCGCACCTATTCGAGCATGGCGCAGGGTCGGTCACCCCGTCCACGCCGGGAAAACTAACCACAGCGACCTTCGGGGGCGAGGCCGCTCATACTGGACAAGCTCAAGGCCTCCTACCGACGCTTTCACAAACTGACGATTCTCCGAATACGACTACACAAGCTGGTTCCGCAAAGATTTCACGAGACATTCCAGTGCCGCTTGACGGTCGCAAAGTCAGTGCTTTAGTTGACACGGGTGTGGATTTTTCTATAATAAGTGAAAAACAAGCTGCTCTCCTAAAGAAAGTGGCGATGCCTTGGAACCTCAGGTCAATTCGTACTGCTGGCGGGCACATCGTCATGCCACTCGGCGTTTGCACAGCACGAATACAGATTCGTGGTTCTACCTTCGTTGTCAGCTTGAGCGTTCTCCGTCAGTGTTCTCGAGACCTGATCATTGGCATGGAATTCCTGAGGGAGTACGGTGCTATCATCAACATTCAACAACGCCTCGTCACGTTCTCGACAAAAAGCGCCACACCAGAGCATAATCCCAGCCATGATCGAGTATGTCTGCGGGTAATTGACGATGCTGTGACGATACCACCGCGATCAAGTGTTATGATTCAAGTGGCGTGTAACAAATCAGCACACAGTGAAATGGTGGCGGAGAGCAATCGATGCCTACTCTTTTCCCAAGGTCTCTGCGTAGTACGAAGTCTAGTAGACCTACAGGCTGGCCACTGCGAGGTACTTGTTATGAACTTCAGCTACGAGCGCCGACATCTTTTCCCTGGTACTGTCATCGCCTATGTCTACCCAGTAACCAATGTGACTGAGTGTTTTGCCTCCGAGGCAACCAATAATGCCGAAGCACCTCTCCGGGGCGTCGATATAAATCCAACGCTTTCTGACGAAAACAAACGAAGGCTTAATGACCTGTTGATAGAATTTCACGCCTGTTTTGCACGTTCATCGAGAATCCGTCAAACATCGATTACCAAACACCGTATTACCACCTACGGTGACGCGCACTCTATACGCCAACAGCCTTACCGCGTTTCACCAACCGAGCGACGCGCGATTCAAAAGCAAGTGAAGGAAATGTTTAAAAACGGTGTAATACAGCCATCAAGCAGCCCTTGGTCATCGCCAGTGGTCCTTGTAAAGAAGAAGGATGGTACACTTCGCTTTTGTGTCGATTATAGGAAGCTGAATAACGTCACAAAGAAAGAAGTGTACCCGTTGCCTCGAGTGGACGATTCTCTTGACGGGCTGAGGCAAGCAAAGTACTTTCCTCAATCGACCTCAAAAGTGGTTATTGGCAAATTGAAGTCGATTAACGTGACCGCGAAAAAACGGCTTTTGTAACTCCTGACGGCCTCTATTAATTCCGAGTGCTTCCGTTCGGCCTCTGTTCCGCTCCGGCGACATTCCAACGAATGATGGATACCGTTTTCGCTGACCTCAAGTGTAAAAGTTGCCTCGTCTATCTAGATGATGTCGTTGCTTTTTCAGAAACGTTTCACGAGCACCTTCGTCGCCTTCGGAGTGTTTTTGAAGCCATACAATCCACTGACCTTGCCCTCAAGCCTGAGAAGTGCCATTTCGGCTACAATTAATTGAAGTTCTTGGGTCACGTTGTGAGCGCTGCAGGTGTTCGGTCCGATCCCGAGAATACTGCCGCTGTGGCCGCTTTTCCAGCTCCGACAGACAAAAAAGTCTTCGGCGATTTCTAGGGCTCTGCGCCTACTATCGCCGCTTTATTGAAAACTTCTCTAAGGTTGCGGAGCCTCTCATTAGACTTACGCGTGACGACACCCCAGTTCAGTGGACTGACGAACAAGCGACTGCCTTTGCGGAACTGCAACATCGATTGTCATCCCTCCTGTACTCGGTCATTTTGATGAGGACGCTGACACAGAGGTGCGCACTGACGCAATCAACATTAGTCTCGGAGCTATCCTGGTGCAAACACAAGATGGGATCGAACGTGTGATTGCCTACGCGAGCCGCACTCTATCACGTGGCGAAGCCAACTATTCAACGTCAGAGAAGGAATGTCTCGCAGTAATATGGGCAAATACAAAGTTCAGACCTTATCTCTATGGGCGCCCATTCAAAGTTGTGACTGATCACCACGCTTTATGTTGGTTGGTTAACCTCCGAGACCCCTCTGGGCGATTAGCACGGTGGAGTCTGCGACTTCAGGAGTTCGATGTCACCATCGTATACAAATCTGGTAGAAAGCATGAAGACGCGGACACGCTATCACGGGCACCTCTGGAATCCAACCATAAAGCTGTAGAAGACGACAGCGCCTTCCTGGGGACTCTCAGTGGTGCGGATCTCCTCAGTAAGCAACGAGTGGACCCCGAGTTAAGGCCCATCATCGATTATTTAGAAGGCAGCACCGCGTCTGTTCCTCGTCCACTTTCCCGTACGTTGCCGTCATTTTGCTTACGACACGGCATATTATACAAGAAAAACATCGGTGTTGGCAGCAGATCTTATCTTGTAGTCGTCCCTCAAGACCTTCGTGATGACATCCTATTAGACTGCCACGATGAGCCCACATCCAGCCATCTGGGATACTCACGGACGCTCGACCGGGTTCTACAGCTATATTTCTGGCCAAAACTCACAGCTTGTGTCAAACGCTACGTGAAAGGAAGCCGCGAATGTCAGCGTCGCAAGTCACCACCTGTAAATCCTGCAGGCCTCTTACAACCCATCGATCCACCGCGTACGCCGTTTGACCAAGTTGGGATGGACCTCCTTGAACTGTTTCCTTTGTCTCACTCCGGAAACAAGTGGATCATCGTCGCAACTGATTACTTGACGCGTTACGCTGAAATGAAGCCATTGCCACGCGGTACAGCATCTGAAGTCGCCCAGTTTTTCATGCACCACATTGTGCTTCGTCACGGTGCCCCGTCATTCATCATCATTGACCGAGGGACAGCGTTTACGGCAAAACTGTTGGACGACATCTTCAAGCTCAGTTACACGAACCACCGCAAGACAACCGCATACCACCCCCAGAGTAACGGCTTAACAGAAAGGCTGAACAAAACGCTGGCGGACATAATTTCTATGTACGTGGATCTGCAGCATAAAACATGGGATGAAATCCTGCCATACGTAACGTTTGCGTACAACACCGCAACCCAGGAAACGACAAGGTTCGCACCATTCCGCCTCGTTTACGGTCGAGACGTGCAAACCATGTTAGACGTTATGATTCCTTGTGACATCGACCAGGAAGAGCTACTAACTCCTGATGTCGACGATTACATTCAGCGTGCAGAGGAAGCACGTCAATTAGCTCGCGTGCACATAAGATCGCAGGAATGTGAAGACGGCCGAAGGTACAATATCCACCATCGACAAGTCTCCTATCAACCTGGCGACCAAGTGTGTGCTTGGACTCCTGTTAGACAGGGAGGTCTCAGCGAAAAACTCCTGAGCAAGTACTTCGGACCCTACAAAGTACTGCGGTGGTTGAACGAGGTCAATTACGAAGTTATTCCAGACGGAGGCTCGGCAACGACCCAACGCCACTCACCACGAACAGAGATTGTGCATGTCGTCCGCCTAAAACCTTATATTACGCGCTGATACTGGCCTTATTTTGCCCGGGCAGCAAACATTTCCTTTTTTTTGTCAATGTCCGTTAGGTCTCGTACGAACTGTGAACTGAGTTTTTGCTCTTATGACCAACCTCAGACATTTTTTTGCACCTGCATATGCCCTGTGCACTATAGGTACCATTTCTCTCTCTTTTTTTTTCTTATCGGCCCTGCCGCCTCCTTGTGTATGAGCATCGAGTCGATGCTCTAATGGGAGGGGGAATAATGCCTCCTAGAGTTGTGAGCCGGCAAGCCCTAGCGAGCCAAAAAAGGCAAAGAGAACGAAGAAGAAGTGTGGTTAGCGCCTCGTTCTGAAGATGCATGCTCGTGTCTTTCTGTCCCGCTGTTCCTGTCTTGTCTCTACGGCTCTTGGTGCGTGACAATATAAAACATTAGTCGCACGTGAGCCCTGCGTGTGTGTCTCTTTTTGTGTCCTTATCATGGTGTGCTATACGCTTATGAGGGAGTTATCCGCAGTGTGCACAGAGCGCAATAATTTACAATCTTGAATACCTTCAACCGAACACGAGGGAAGTTTAAGGTGACATGAAGGATCCCTAATGGCAAAAGTAAGAATAAACTTGACTTTATACTGAATTCACATCCAAGCATCGTGTAGGACGTGGAATTGAAGGTACGATGTAGTAACCATAAAATTGTAAGGTCCCCAATTCGCCTAGACTTGAAGGAGCAACCAAAACTGATACGTGAGAAGCCTATAAATGAGCTATCACGAGAAAAAGTAGAGGAATTCAGAGTGTCACTTCAGGACAAATACCTGGCTCTTATTGAGGAAACCAGCGGAAGCGTTGACGCAATGAATGAAAATCTGATAAGTATAGTCACAGAGTGTGCAGTAGAAGTTATAAGAATGGTAGTTAGGCTGGACACTGACAAGCTGTTCAAGGAGACGAAAAATCTCATTAGTGTCAAAACATGAAAGCCTCAAACGTGACAAAATAGAGCTGGCAGAGCTTTCGAAGTTGATTATAAGTGTAAAAGATCGGATGAAAAAAAGGTATACCATGCTGAGAATTGAACACGCATTAAAGAACGGAGGAAGCGTCAAATCGGTGAAGAGGAAACTTGGGATAGGCAAAAACCAGATGTACGCAAAAAGGGATATGAAAAGAAGAGTAACTACCAATATGAATAGGATAGTTAATACAGCAGAGCAGTTTCGCAGAGTACTCTACTGTAGCCGGGACAACCGTGGCCATAATATATGAAATAACAGTAACCCAGATCACATTGATTTGTAAAATGGTAGCGTAACTTCCATAGAAACCCGTGGATCCAGTAGTCGGTGGCTCGTTGCCACCATCGCCATCTATGTGAGGAAGGGACAACTAAGAGCTAAAAAACAACAAAGTATGGCGTCATAACTGGAAGCGGTAGCGACGTCACACATTTCTTCGACATGGCACGTAATTGATTATTTCTTAATTGATGACCTACTACGTGCCTTTATTATTACGCGATTTCAAAGCGGCTTAATTGCGTCTCGCTAATTACATGCAAGACATAGAAGAAACAAAGACACCAAAGATTGAGGAAGCAATGTTTCTTTATTAGCCAAATTACGTACTTTCAATATGTCGAAGAAACTCAGTAGAAGCAATTGTGAGACAACTGTTCACGAGCACAATAAAATTCTAGATCAAAACTCACGTACTATATGAGGAGAAAGCCTAGACGCGGAGGCAAAACGTAAGTGCAGGGCATGCTACAGTTGCGGTAGCACAGGGCACCAAAAACGGAATTACCCTCAGCGTCAGAAACAGCCGACGGAAGGGGTTCCGGGCGCTAAGAGCGAGAGGTTAGTGGCGCACGTTTCGATGGGGTAGCTGGTGGTAGCGCACGGTGACCTTATCGCCGCGTCACTCGACTGTAAAGATGGGCATATTAGAACAGTTTTGGACATGGGGGTGGACACCACTGCTTTGTGGGAAAGCGCGATCCCACCGGAGATCGTGAAGCCGCGAGGCACTATTAACTTAACATCTGCGTTCGGTGGAACAGTGAAGGCGAAGCTCACGGTGGTCCCGTGGATGATGTCTAGCGAAAGTGGCATTAGCGCTGACCTGAAGGGGACGGTTCCAGTGCTTCGCGCGTTAACTCACCGACTGACAGCACGAGCGGATTGCTTGCTGTAAGAAAAAGCATGGAAATCGCTTAGAGATGAGTGCGCTTTCAAGGGCACATTGGAAGGCGTGGAGGAAACAGGCGGCACATAGCTGACGCCGAAAAGTGGCGAGTTGAACATGGGCAAAGTGCGGCGGTTAGAAGGCGAGAGCCCCGAAAAACATGGGAAAACCGCGGCTATAAAAGTTATGATCACCCATGTTTTCGTAGGGAGCGGGGACGACGACAAATCCCAGGGCAACCACGCGTCGCCCGATGATTCGCAAGCGGTGGGCAGGAAAGATACAGGCGCACCTAAGAAGTTACGCGAAAAGGAGCATGCCGAGGTAGAACCTTAGATAGTCGAGGAGAGCACGAAGGCGGAAGGCGTTGTTGAGCGACAACGCGAGCGTTTGTGCGTGGCACAGAGGATAGTGGAGCCTTGAGTGCTGGTGAACGCGAGTAAATTGCACTTTTGTTCCCCAAAAAATGGGTCAGTTGCCGTATCGTTCGAGCAGGGCGTGGAATTTAGCGATGCTGAGTATGAATCGCGGCTGGTGGCAGCGTGCGCTGCGGATACTTGCCCGGTCGCTGATCAGTTGGCCGATGCTGAAAAACGAAACCACTACCGAGTATGCGAGATATTTAGTCAGAAAGGTGTGCCGTTTGGTGGCCAACCCAACGCGACTTCGGTGCGGCAACCGAAAGTTCCTGAAGAGAGTTTAACTAGAAATTGGTCGCACTTGTTTACACTGTGACCGCGTGTCGTTTTTTTTTTTGTTGCTTTGTGGTGGCGCCCGCTTAGTGGGGCACTGAGGTTTAGGCAGAGAGAATATTTCACGCATTGCTGAAACGCCTCTGGCGTTCAAGGAACTGCGAAGTGCGGCCGCAGGGTTGGGATATGTTGTGGGTATTCGCGTAGCTGCATTTGAGCGCTTGCGCGAACCTTGGGAAGTGCGTTTAAGGTCTGGCATCAAAGGCCAGAGGGTAAGTCATCTTCGTTGACAAAGGGTGCGCTTCCCAAAGAGCCCATTCTGGGGAAACGATAATCCCGGTGTAAAGACGCCCCTTCTGGTAAAAAGATCGTGGTCGGTCACCGCTTTTGACAACTAGCTAGGTTGTTTCCGGTCAGCGAAGTGCCGTCGGGCAATTGAGGACATCCGGTGTATAGTCACCCATCCATCTGGATTAGAGTCCATGGGACGGCTGTCAAGCTGGACATCCCGCAGTATGTAGCAGTAATGGCAGCGGGCCCGCAGCCAAACGGCGCCACCATTGTGTGCGTTCGCACAGTTTGCGGAACATAGTGTGCAGGCCGGTCTTCTTGTCTTTCTCTTTCCGACTGAGAGGTCGAGTACTTTAATAAGAGAGCGAGAGGAGATGATGGCAACAAGTGTGTTTAGTCTGTCGAATAAATGGACTGAATTATTTTGGTTGGCCGTGAGGAGAATTGAGAAAAGCAACCGATGGTTTAAAACCTGGCTTCTATTTCCTCACCGTCGTTCTGGTCACAAAGAGTGTTCTGCACTATCGGCTCTGCCGAGGTAACATGTGACGGTTACAACGGTGAAGAGTCTTGTAAATTTGTACATACGTTTCCGTACATAAAGTCGAGTTGTTGTAACGTATCGAAAGACGCTGGTCTCCATCCTTTATAAGCAGCTGTAGCTACGACAAAACAAGACGGACGCCATGTAACCAACCTTCCACTCCCTTCTATAGCAACAGCCGCTACTCAGCTGAGAGAGCTCTGCTCAGGGGAGCGTAGAGAGTAGGTAGAAGGTTGAGGTTTACTTTGCAGACATGGTAATGTTGCAACAACATCGAATATTTTAATTACAAGGTTCTGACCTGATTTATTCGCAATGATTACAATACTCTTGAGCATTTTTTACCACTTTGTGGTACTCGTCTTTGTCAAATAAGCAGAGAAAAATACTCCACTTCTTGGCGACACTTTCTCCAAGGTTCCGAGAACCCCAACGCTCGTTTTCAAGACCGAACTGTGCCAAAAGTCAGAAGCGGCTTCAAATTTATGATTTCAAAAAGAATAAAGCATCTATAAATTCTGTACTGCCGAGATTTTATAATGAAGCACAGAAACCGCGATCTTTTCAAGAGGTATTCCCAACAATCATATTCTACAAATAAAAGTCATAACATAGGTTTAAAGGTCATTCGTGCATTAACGATTGTGCTTCTGAGCTTGCAGATAAAAGAGACGGGACAAACATTGTAAGATGTGGCCGCTGTGTGAACTTGGAGACGGAAGCTACAGAGATTTAAACGTTACGTTTATTCGAATCTGGCATGCTAGAGCATCCACAATTGTAGGGCGAAAAGAAGATGGAAGAAAACTAACTGCTTACCGAGGCATCCTCGGAAGTTTGAAATTTTAAAGTTTAAACACACTCGCACACACAAACATGCACTGTTAACCGACTACGTATGCGGCTAATATAAGAAAACGACAACTTCGAAACGCTGTTTTCGCCATTAGTTGCAAAAACGCACATGATCGCTTTTGCTAACTAGCGTAGCAGTCTAATTCAAACGCTCAGCCACGAGTATACCATGCCTACTTTTTTACGCTACGCTAGTACAACTTTGACTAGCAGTGGCGAGGATTGCCTTCCTAATTTTCTATTACATGCAGAAGAACAACTACGAAAGTACCACGTCGAAATTCGCAGTAAATGAGAACAATAAACATAGCACAGTTTTCTGAAATTAGGAACTGTGCACGTACTCCGGCAGTGAGAATGAATTTACGTACAAGTAATCTATGTACACAATACGGTGGTGAACTCTAAAAGCACATTAGTGTAATGTAATATAAAGTAAAATTACTCACTCCACCGCGTTACTCGGTTGGTGCCTACACTAGTGGTCAGAAGGCTCTCAGCAAAACGAAACTAAAGAAAGCAACAAATCATCTGTTGTGCTTCCTGCCATCACTCTTATAGTTCGTTACTCAAACCGGCGAAAGTAGGGCATCAAACAACACGCACGCAGACACTACCATAAATATAAACTAAAAAAATAGACTCATACAAGACGAAATTAACTAAGTACGTGAAACATTCAGAAGCAGAGGAAACGCCATCAGCTGTTCGTTCAGCTGCCTGGGTGTGACTGTTGCCAGACTCAAAGCGGGGGTTTCGTTACCTCTACCGGCTCAATGCTCAGGGAAACCACGCTACCACTCTTATTGCATGTACTTTGCTGTAAAGTTGATTTATAAATTAAAATGACTAAGAAAAGCGTTCATTTATTACACAAAAATAGGCATTTGTCAATCACAATTACGAATTCTCTCGTTATCAGGCGCTTTGCTCGGCACATGTGATTCACTCAAGTGGAGGGAGCTTTTCGAAGGCTTCTCTTGGTGAATAAAGTGTGGAGGAGCGTTCATAAAAAAGAGCGGCTCCTTTAGTGAAGGAGCACGCTCCGCCTTGGCTTCGTCATGTCGAGGGAAGCGATTCGGTGAAGGAGCGTTTGTGGATACGCGGGTAAGCGCCAGAGCCTATCAGTATTTTACGCTTCTCGGATGACCGTTGTTATCGCTGCTTGCGCAGTTGTACACGCACAAAACGAAGTCTGATTGGTTGATTGTGCACGATATTCATGCGAGACAAAAAATAACGGATGGGCGGCTGCATTGCGAAGCAGTACAGGAGTTAAATCACAAGTGATAATTCACGTATATCGAAGAATGGAGAGCATGTACGCTTCAGACTTCACGGAAACGGCTGTTTACGTCACAGTGGTGCGCCATAAAACACGAGAAATGTCAGGAGAAAATATTGCTCACTTTTTTGCATTTTGGAAGCCTTGTAATGGCTCTTTAAAAAGCTCGTTGCGCTGAAATTCTGGCGTTGGTGCTGACGGGAGTGTCGTTGGTTGTGTGCACAAAATTATGTTGCCCCTGGTTACCAAATGACTAAACATGCCAATGAAATCAATATAAAAGTTTTCGCGTCCGAGTAAGCATGCAGCCTAGGTTCTCTGCCTAAAAAACAGGTGTTCTAATACATGAACGCAATATTTTTGTAGCTTAAATTTCTCTAAAACAGGAATTCACAGCGTTTCTGTTAGCTTCACTGTTTAAAGTCTCAAAGATGATACTATCTTTTTCCGGCCAAGTGGCTATTGATTTGTATTTTCCCTAGCGTCAGACAGTGGCTCCTCTGTGTTTAGTCAGCTTATTCTGGCTCACAGCTATGAATTGAGTAGACAGTGAGTAATATGTAAACACCACCTGAACGTGCCATCTGGAAAAAACTTGTGCAGAACCAAAAGCCACTGTCAGGTGGCCGCCTCACATCATCGGTATACCGCTTTTTCATGCATATCATTGCATTTTCAGCGCAGCGTCAGAAACACTAGGTTCCTAAGAATTACCTATTTATGTATTTTATAGTAAGGAAACACACCGCTCAACGCTTACGTATTGATTTTCCACCCCATATGTGCTCAATATTTTCTTTTTCTTAAACGACGTTCAGAAGTTCGAAAGCAGCCATCCGATCAAGATGAGCTGGGAAATGCTCGAAACACGGCTGGGTCAAGCAGTGATGCTAATCACAGAGACTTCTTTTCGATCTAGGGCTTCCCACCACTTCTAGAGGTTTGGTGCCGTTTTTTTTTTTCAATCAAGTGTTTTTTTATCTTTCGCAATCTCTTAATACGTGGTTTGAATAAATACATTACTTAATCATGACGCTCTTTCAACTAATGTGTCTTTTTTATTATATTTAAGACAGTCTTGGCATCCTGCTCACCCGAGTGAAGGGGAAAGCTGTTCTGAAATGCCAAATATTTTGTGCTGAATACTGCAGAAATGAAGGATGTTTCGTGAAAGCTAAGCATGCATCTTCATATGAAAGTTGCCTTGAGTGACTACTGCTACATGACACCAAGATAAATTTTGTCTTGTAGTGCACATAAAAACTCCAAGTTTGTAGTCGCTGCATGCCTTCGCTGAGAATTACTTTCATGGGAAACAACTAGGAGGCCTGGAGGGGACTGGAGTGATCACATTGAAACAGAGTAATACTTTTTGTAATCTAACAAATTTTTAGCGCCGCACTGCGTTGGTGTAGTGGCTGAGTACTGGACTGCTGACCCGAAGGTCGCGGAATGGAACCACAGCTTCGGCGGCTGCATTTTCGATGCAGGCGAAACTGCTGAAGGCCCGTGTGCTCAGAATTGGGTGCGCGTTAAAAAACCCCAGGTGGTCAAAATTTCCGGAGACGTGCACTCTGGCGTCTCTCATATTCATATGGTGGTTTAAAAACGTTAAACCCCACATATAAATTAATAACAATATTTTAAGGGTCAATTTAAGAAGAAAACGTCGTCTTGGTTTGGAGTCACCAGCCGCATGGCTAAATTGTGTGGCAGACAGACAGACGAAAATTTCCACGTCGAAGCAGCCGAACAAACACTGTCATCCTAAAAAAAACTATATCAGTGTCGTGTGGTTAAGTTAAGTGAATAAGTCTTGTTCAAGGCATATTATACTGCGTGACATAAGCATAAAAATTGCGCCAGGTGTTGAAAGAAGTTGCGTGAGCACAGATTGGGTGTTTTGAAAGCGCACACATTAATTGCTCTCAGACATTTGCAGTTATCGACAGCAGCAGAAGCATGAACAACGTGAACAGCTACACAAGTTTGCGTGCTGCCCTTCGAACGTGCAGTAAGTCCTTGGCTGATTTTCTTAAGAAATATTTACCGTGTTGTGGGCACTTGCCAACAATATCTGCAACTTACATGGTCATTATGTTCATTTCACAGTTATTCGTTTGATAACGGCTTGCACACCGAGAAATAAAACGGGCTAACAGTGCAGAAGGCTATGCGTACGAGTACGGATTACGCTATCATGAGGTGGAGCTCAAGCGTTCTCCAATTTGCTTCGTGAGCGACATTTTCGCTGATATACTCAACAAAAAATTTATTGAGTGTTTCTTCAGCAATCTCGAAACATCTTGCCAAGGTCGTTCGAAGTTGGTTGACTCGAGAAATGATCAATCAAACTTGAACACCTCCACAGTCATTCTTATAAGGCTGGTGTTCTACCACTGAGCCAAGCGAACGCTTGAAACAGCTTCGGAACAAAACATTACGTGGATCGTATTGTTGGAGGAGTCTCTTTAA
>WOVY01006964.1:0-38858 GCA_013436015.1 Rhipicephalus annulatus
ATTTCTTCAACCGTGCTTGGCAAGTTCTTCGTGAGCTTTGGCAGGACTTAGGGATTCTCGCAGAAATTCCACCTGAGTTAAAGTTTTGCAGATGCATGCATAGTCCTCCAATGCAGGGGTTGAATATGGTTCTGAGTGAAAAGCAGCCGGGAAGTTTTCTTTAAAGTGTAAGCGCACGTGAAAGTCTTTCCTGTTGTAAGCATAATTATCTTGTAGTTTTTGCTGCGCTAACCAAAGTATTGAAGTAAATGAAGGCACTAACGTGACTTCATAAGGTAGTCGTTCATTGTTAATATTTTTACACGGCGTGACGTGACGAAGGGAGCAGACTGTAGGTAAAAGATTGAAACCTGTAGCTGGTAAAAGAAAAATCAGATTGCAGCTACGCACACTGGCACCGATAAGGGCGAAAAGATCGTCGGCCGTCGTCAAATCACCAAGCGGGGAAGCGTGTCGGCATTTATACATGTGCCGTCAAATATCCAAGTCTTATCACTGGTCGTCGCGCAAGCTCTGGAAACATTTCAAGTGTCCACGTCTTGAGCGAAACTTTACAGTATGATAATAATCGCAAACCTTCTAGAATAATGAAGCCCAGTTTGCAGTAGCGATGAGAGTAATGAAATGCACCGTCATTGTGGCCGTGTTTTTTTTCCTTTGGGTCTAAAGCAATGCATTGTAAACATGAAGAATTTCACTAAGGCATTGTCACCAAACCATGTTGTAATGGCTTCTGACAGCCTCCTTGCTTAACAGACAGAGGCATAGGACATAGTTTAACGCACCTAAACTTGTTTTTTGATGACGTCCTGTCAGCTGATGCATTCTGGAAATGCTGGCGCTTTAGGGCTTCTCAATAACTACAACTAGAGTACGATTATGCTTTTAGCTGAATGTGCACGAACATTTAAAAATGTGTGGTGCCCTCAAAGACAGCGTTAATATAGTGGGAGTGCTTGTTTACAACTTAAGCAAAGCCGGCAGGTTTCTCTTCCTATTTTCAGCAGTTTTCGCTAGCTGTCCAAAGCTAGGGTTTAACATTTTTCTGGAGACATTTAGCGGCATGTCCTTAAGAAGCTATATTTAACGAAGCACTAAAATAAACTTATACTTCGTTCTCTTCAATTAAATCGCGTAGTGTAAAATGACGATCGTTGTGAACTACCTAGCCCTGATCTTTGATCAATTGACCTGCACCAGCTTTCACATCATTAAGTTCCTAGTGGGGGTGCAATACTAGCATGCCGATTGCAAATGCACCATAATGGGACGAACGCATTGAAAACGCCAACGAAACAGCAGCAGAATCTGTGTCGGCAGAGAACACACGCTTCGAGATTGAGGCGCTTTCTGACAACGCTGCAACAACTGTGGTTTCATAGAAACTGTAAAACATATCTTTGTTTGAGTTCCGAGCGTATACCAATGAGCGTGCACTCTATGAGCACTGCATGCATCTGTTAACCCCCCCCCAAAAAAAAATTATCAGTTGATTGTCTCCCGGGTCCTTTTCCTAGCTTCACGCAACAGAGGCGTGCGACAAAACCTTTATTCACGTATTTACATAACACCTGTCAGCTAGGCAAACTGTAGGGGCACCTTGAAAACTCGTAATAAGTCATTCTGTCAGCACACGTCCCCACCCGAGAGATTAAAAAAATGTCTGTATATTTGCTTTTTTCTTTTCATTTTAATATTTATAATTTTCTCTCTCTCTTCTTGTCTTTTAGTTCCTGGTCCCCTTGCCCCCGCAAAGTATACCAAGTCAACGATACACACACGCTGGCTAAATTCTCTGCTTTTCAATGAAGAGCTCTCTCTCTCTCTTTCTGTCTCTCTCTGTTGCTACGCTCCTTATTGCTTTCTCTTTTTGTAGTGAGCTGGCGTTGTACAAAGCAGCCATCAACTGGGTCCAATACGACTGCAAAGGACGTGCCAAGTATGCGAGCAGCCTTGTGGAGGCCATTCGTTTCAGGACATGACACCTGCCCAGGTCGAGGGCTTCAATGCGGTCAAGGTGTGCCCCGAGGTACAGAAGCAGTTTGACGTCAGCCAGCGCCTACCTCAGCCGTGAGTGAACAGATCTTGTATGACACTGCCTGTGCGAGACACGTTCCTGTTGCCACTGCTCACAAGATATGGCGGTAACTGTAAGCAAACTGGGTTAATGCTAACACCTACGTAGCCAAACTCAAATTCTGTAGACACTTTTTACGAAGTCGTTGGACCCCAAGAAGACGCTGTACTTTGAGACGCTTCAGATAAAATTTGGCAGATCTCACTCATTCTGAGGAATTTATTTCATGCAAACCAGACAGCGAGTAGCAGCAAAAGCCAGATTTGTTTTAGTTGAGCCAAGCTTTACGAAGTGAATAGACGTCATTCTATGCACTGCTATGCAGAAGGTCTGTTTTCGAGTCTGGCTAGGGCTGCGGTTTTTAAGTACTTTATTTGCGAACTTCTGCCAGTGTATTTATTTATCTAGCCACCGACGACTCTCTGCTCTCGTGGCCGTTTCGTGAACAGAATGTGTATCAAGCCTGGTGTGGAATAACAAGTGTTCGTCACCACCACAAATGGCAGGTCACAATATGAAAATCATGACGCATATGTCACGAAAGACATGTCATTTTTCTTCGTGCTCTCACGTTCATTCCGTTAGTATGTATAACAAAATTGGTGTCACTGACATGAGCGCATTCCGTTAGTATGTATAACAAAATTGGTGTCACTTGACATGAGCGCATAACGAACTTAAATAGAAGCCCATGACATGAACATCTTGACATGCTTCTCATGTACGGCACAATTTACGTGCTACGTTCATGGTGCGTTCATGGACATTTTGCCATCTTTATATATACCCGCTTTAGTATGGTGTAGCTTGAATGTAATACGAATATAAATGCCACTTTTTAATATTAAAATCATCACGTGCACATCATGTACAGCATGGTCTACATGACACGCCCATAGTGTGCTTCCGGCACTTTCATTATAATGCAGTCTATCAGCATTTGTGCGCTGTGACATGACTGCATGACGAGGTTAAATAGCATGTTGTGTAATGAAAAACGGGGTATACGTGTCATGTATGGCATGGTATACATTCCACGCTAATCGTGTGATCGCAGGACTTTAGGAAGCTTCATAAATTCTAGCGCTGGTGTGGTGGTACATGGCTGCATGACAAACAGTTTTGGGTTGTAACATAGAATTCATGCCATGCATGTCATATCATGTTGTGGCACAACATTCTTACGTGAAGTCTATGTATGTCACGTCACGCGTTGTAAAAGCTACTGCATACATATACGTTTGATCAGCGTATTAGATACCTGTTTACGCATGCGTACATACCTGGCAAAAATGTCATAGGTAACGACATTCCTTGATATAAACGCCTTGATTTGCGTCAAAGATGAACTATACTGGGCATGCAGCTCCTCGCCAGCTGCTCAGCATTACAGCGATTCGCAGTGGATGGGATTTCTCTATTTGTTCTCGTTATTCTTTTCTTCCATAAAAAGATTTGATCCATGAATAATATGGCATACGCCGGCACCACATCATGTGCGGCACGGGCTCCTATATGCTTCGTTGTCAATATCGCCTAATCTAGTTGGAGGTAAACTGCGATTCACCTGCGGCGCATACAAGCATACCCCCGGCGGCGGTATTCTGCTGTGTGCCACGCGTTACAGTGGAAAGGAAAAAGATGCCCCACCACGGATGCGGCTAAGGTACTCGGCTGCCGACCCACAGGTAGCGAGGTCATATTTTGGCTGCAGGGACTGCATTTTTAAATGCACGTGAAAATGTTGTAGGCCCGTGGGTTCAGATTTGCGTGCACGTTAAAAAATCCCAGGTGGTCCAAATTTTGGGAGCCCTTCACTGCAGCGTCTGTCATATTCATATGGTGGTTTTGGGACGTTAAACCCCACATGTCTATCAATCAAAGAAAAGGATGACGTCCACGACACGTAGGTCACATTGTTCACATACGTCAGCCATTACGTACGTATACCACGCACGTACTCCAACGCCAGTTTTGTAATGTTTAAGGAAGAGACCACGAGAGCGCCTAGACCTAGGCGACCAGATGGCCAGGCAAGCAGACGGACAAATGGGTTTTTGAATAAAAGCGCACCGCACCGCTCCCCCCCCCCCTACCACCCTCGTTTGTATAGTGCGCAAAAAACACAAGCTTTGCAATGGTTCCAATAATGAAAATAACGCGATGACAAGTTTCTGACGACGCCCTACCTGGGGCCTCAGGCTTGCATGAGGTTCTCGGATTGCGACATTAGGTGTTCTCCACCACCACTATTGCCGAAACCTCGCCCAGCCATCAGCCAGCACTTCAAACAACGACGGCACATGTCGAGTTAAGCAAAATCATGGTGCACACCACGCGCTCTCTCAGATGATTAGGAAGGAGGGCCGGGGCGCCCCTTCTGCCTGATCGTGCGTCTGCAAGAGGCGCGCTGCTGCCCTTAGCGATCCATGCGCTCTTACTTTGGGCATTATAGGGCAATTCCGCATTGCAAAAGCAAAGAAATGGGACTGTACTGCTGTCGCTATTCATTATCACACCAGACAAGCTATATTATAGCATGAACAATGAAGACAGGCTGATGGGGCGAATTGGTCACTTCTTCCTCGGTCCTGTTTAGCATAAATGACAGCACTTGCCAATTACTGTTCGCCAAAGGATGACAAACATTGGCTTCTGTAGGCCTAATGGCGGATTACGTCGACCACCGTGTTGATATGGGCGCTCACTACTGTGAGGGCCCGAAAAAGAAAAGGCCTTCCCATGAGAAGTATACGGGTCGTTTATGTAGGAAATAGCACATCAAGCTTCGAGGGAAATGTCGTTTATGTAGGAAATTGCACATCAAGCTTCGAAGGAAATATCACCACTAATTCTCGGAATAAGTGAACATTGGACACTAATTGTGAAATTGGGTTTTTTCTACTCCCTTTCCATTATTACTAGGACTTCGTGTGTTCGGTGCTTACTATTAGTTTTTTCATACAGAGGTAGTTCTGCGAAAAAAACTTTTTGTTAGGGAAAGGAGGGTGTGGCGTTTATGGGAGTTTCTTTTTCGTAAATTCCAAACCTCTCTGAAATACAAAGATTAATTTTGCGTTATTCTTAGTATTCAAATATCCGAAATGAAATATTATTTGAACACAAAGCCATGAGAACATTCGAAGCGTATGTTAGTTCCTCGGAAAGTTTGAACGCACGTGTACGTATACACACAAAAACAAATACTTTTCCAAACAAAGTTCAGGGGTGAGTTCATTGCTGTGTTCCTTTTTTTCGTATTGAAACCGTTGCGTTGTAAATTATTCTACGAGGAAAAATACCTGGACAAGGAGCACCTACATTTGTGCGTATGTGACCTTAAAGCGTGTTGTCAGATGCGCAAGCCTGCCTTACGAGGTTCTTACATTAGACATCTTCTTGCACTCCCTATATACGTTTACGTTCCTCTTTTCGTGCGCGACAAGACCTTGT
Organism: Rhipicephalus annulatus; assembly: GCA_013436015.1. Classification (NCBI taxonomy): domain Eukaryota; kingdom Metazoa; phylum Arthropoda; class Arachnida; order Ixodida; family Ixodidae; genus Rhipicephalus; species Rhipicephalus annulatus. The sequence continues at coordinate 5,531 of WOVY01006964.1, forward strand.
ACGTTGTACTATGAGTGTGGTCTACAAGATTTCACGTGTGATAAGCTTTATATCGGCAAAAAACAAGCCAATTTAGCAATGACCACATAGAGCATGTCATTTCGATAATGAACTGAGCACAGTCATAGTGGCTGTTGAAATCGGAGCTTATAGGATAAATTCAAACTGATGAAAATCTCGCTTGCAAGTGCTTATCAGAATTTTCCGACTTATTAGAAAACACGGAGCCCTAATGGCCGTTCCATGGGGTATCCGAGCAGGTTAAAAAGGCTGTGGGATCCTCAAGTTTCGCCTTCAAGAGCTGAACGCAATATTGATTTCCGGTCTCTAGCACGTGCCTCTACCACATAGCGCATACTTTTGTTTGTTTAAAGATTGGATCACTACAACCTATCGATAAAGTTGAAAGTAGCTCGTGTGGGTGAAATTTTCATATTTGGCTGCATTATGCGTAATTGATTGTATGCTTCATAGGGACACTGAAGGCAAACAATAAATAGACGTTCATTGCTCAAAAACGGTTCAGTTATGTCGTAGTGCTACTTTTCCGCCAATGAAATGCTTATTTTGAAATAAAATTACGTTTAAGCGGTCCGCTTGGCATTAGCACGCTTAAAACCCTCGCCTGAAAATAAACCTCTTGACGTAGCAGTTGCCTTGCCCAACGTCGCCCACCTCTACCAGCAGAGAAAAAGTGGCACGAGCCACAGCAGCAACAATCACCATTCAACAATTTTCTGCTTTCTTGGTTCAAGATGGCACCACCTATCCAACCTAACCGGGCGAAAATGAAACTTTTGAACCACTTGAGCCAATCCCCAGAGTAACGCCAGGCGTTTTTTAGGGGCGAAGCTCCATAAAGCGGCACCCGTTCGTCCCTCGTCGTAGTGCGCAATCAGTCTTACGTTTTGACCTGCAAGATGGTGCCAGTGGGACATTTCTCCTCTGCGTTGTCGAAAAATAAAAAAAATTCACAGCGTGCGCGTTAACTAAAAGCCGAATTCTCCTGTCTCTCATTCCCCATTAGCAGCCATTGGCATGTACATTGAGCACTATCTGACATGAAACGGTTGCTACGTTACGCTCGCTGGGCGTAACCTTCTTGGTTTTAGAATGGTTTAGCAAGTGTTGCACCGCAGTGTCATGAATACAGTGAACTAGTATATACCGTGAAATCGAGGTTGTTAAAGCTGGGAAGTAGACACGAAGCAAAAGCCGCATTCTCCTGTATCTCATTTCCCATTAGCAGCCATTGGCCTGTACATTGAGCACTATCTAACAGGAAAAGGTTGCTACGTTATACTCGCTGGGCGTAACCTCCTTGGTTTTAGAAAGGTTTAGCGAGCGTTGGGCTACAGTGCCATGAATAAAGTGAACTAGTATATACCATGAACTCGAGGCAATTAAAGGTGAGAAGTAGACACAAAGCGCGAGCCGTAGGAAAGTATTCGTGTGCCTCCTCTCGTTCAGTCCTTGGAATGTCCGCTGGATGGCGGTACTTCTATATGAGGAATATATGATTATATGATGCGAGATGGTGGTACTTGGAGTGTTGAATAGGTGCACGAACGGACACACAGACAGATGTATGTATGGACGCATGGATAGTGGCACGGACGGATGGACGCATGGACGGACGCAGGAGCGGATGCACGGACGAACGCAGGGATGTACGCACAGATGGACGTGCGTACGCACGAACAGACGCACGCACGAACGGGCGGATGAACGCACGGGCGGCCACACAGACGAACGCATGGACGGACGGAAGCACGACCGAATGGACAGATGGATGCTTCACCCCACTCTCCATCATTCACTCCGTGGATGTGCTGCCATTTTTTACAAGCGAAGTTCTTCAGGCTCGCACGATGTCTGTTGACGCCGACATAGTCGCATCATTCCGTTGGACCGAAACACAGATGCAACATATACCGTACATGGAGCGTTGGTGACACGCATATGGTTTAAAACCGTGACTGACTCCCTATATAGTAATCGGTGTAACGCAAAAGTGAAACGTGTCTTTCGAGAGGTAGTCGAGCGTTTATTTTCCAATTTTTTCAGCAAAAGAAATGAATTGCGAAGTCAGTGTTAGGAATGACAAGTACTCTAAACATGCAGCGCACACCTCAGTCAGAAAGCACGCACGGCTTTAGCATACACGAGGTGAGCATAGACTAACAGCTATTGCAGCTCGATACTTAAAACGCGTCCCAGGCATCGGGTGAAGTGAACTGCGTCCTCTCTCGAATCTGATGAGCGTGCGTGCAGGACAGACCACGCTCCCTAGGGCGGCTTTTCGTGAAGGTGACGACCTCTAGAGTGTGCCCAACGCGAGCGCGTCGCACCGTCTCACCACTGATAACAAAAGAACGCTAAACTTCCGAAGCTCTGAGGACTGCCAAACGGTGTATAAAATGGCTTGCCAATATTATTTTGAGACATCGTATGCTTTGTGGCTTAGTGGTTGGCGCCGCACACCGAAAATTGAGAGGTCGCTGGTTCGATTCCGCGAAACAGATGCTTGCCTTGTGATTTTTTCTTCGCAATCTCTTAGTATAAAATTTTCAACGTCACTTTCCTGACGGAAGTACGTCAGCGGGAGCCGGGGTGGACCCCGGCATAAAACACTTTTGTCTTGAAAAAACACACCATGTTCCTTAGAGAATCTTGGTGGAATGTGAAGCAGAAGCGTTGCGCACGGGTGGCCTCAAGGATTGAACGACGCTAACGCACGTGCTGCGATGAGCGCTGGAAAATTCATTTGAAGCGATGGCTAGCATAGGTCTTGTCGTTTCTTCACAGGGAACACGGGCGCTCGGCTGCAGCTGGCGCACGTTTCGCTTTCACTACTACGGCTGTGTAATCGGTGAAGTGCACGCTGAGAGGTTTCTGCACACATTCGACGTCGAAGTTGGCAAAGCTCAGATCGATGCACGTTCCTTTTATCGTGGTGGCTAGCTTCCGTTTCGCCGAAACGCACTTCTGCGAGTGCGCGTCACGCATGTAATTGACGAACCAGTCTCCTCCTCCCTCACTGACGTCAACGTTTAAGTTTCCCCACAACTAAAAAGGCATGCATCGACACGCCTGCCACAATCACTCAGTATCTTCTCCAGACAGCGCTGAACTTGTTTCTTTGGCGGGTCAGGAGCGAGGTAGAGCACGAGGATCACGACGTCGCTGACGCGCACGACAACGCAATCGGAGCAGGAGCATCTTCGAGAGGCACCGAATCGTTCTTCCCATACCGACGAGTCGACGGTGTAGAGAGTGGTGAATGGTGATGGGTAGCAGAGCGAGCAACGATATCGACAAGTGTTTGCGGCAGTGACTTCAGCGCCCACTGCTAGAACAGTGTGACGTCAGCGCGCAGAGGCGGCGTGACCTACTTAGCACCAGTCCAACACGTCAGGTGAGGGGAGCGCGTTGCGGTGAGTTCTTACGTACGCACGCAAGGACAGCATTACGAAGGCTAGTCAAAGAGCTCCTTTTCATAAAAAAAATTACACAATCCCCTACTAAAGGGACCATGAGCAGCATGCGAAGCAGTCCATTTGTCGACTTAAAGTTCTGTTCATCACAGGCATATATCGTGATAATAACTCGCTCTTGCAAGTGGATCACACCATGAATTCAGTGTAATTGTGTTATCATTGATTGCCAGATTCGGAGCACTTCCGGTAAGACTTTTTTCTGCTCCATACGGAGCACGTCTGATCCATTGGCAGATTGAGAGTGCTCTCTGTATGTTTCATGGGCAGATCTGGAGCCGCTTCGTCGCGAGATCCACTGCACGGAGCAACTTTCTCTGCTTCGCGAAAATTGGCGGATTCGCCCGCAAGTCGCAAGCACCCCGTGACTTGAAGCGGTGCTAATTTTGGGTGCGCCTACGGGCGCCGCTCGCGTCGGAGCTCATGTTTGGCTATAGCGTAGCGTCGCTGTGTGCAGCGTGCCCACTCAAGCAAGAAGAGAAACGCGCGTATCGCATTTCATTGTGATCCTGCCGTTTGCTCCAGAAGGAGCACGTGTGTTCCATTGGTGGATTCTCTCCTGTTGCCCTACACCAGAGTGGAGTGCTGTGGCGCAGATTTCGTTGGCCATTCTGATTCCGCCAATCGATGACACAATAATTTAAGTTGCTGTTACTTGTTTCGAGCTTACGTTGGAGCAAGCCACGTGGGAGCACGTGTCTTCATCACACGTTTGCAAAATCTAGTTCCCCGACACACTAGAGAGTTTGAGAATAGGGGGCCCACGACACTGGGTCTTCAGACTTCGTTGCGTAGGTTTCTCTTGCGTTCGCAGGTTCAGAAGCTTTTGAGAACTGGGTCAAACGCAGGCTGCTTTGGGTAAAACGTACAGGGCACCACCCATGGCGCAATTCAAAATTATGCAAGACGCGGGCCAAACAGCACCATGGCTCGCGCTGCGTCTGCTTCGTCTCACTGGCAATCCAAGACACCTTGGAGCCCAACCCTTCAGCACTGTGGAGCCTACAGGGCCCCTAAGCCCATAGAAAGGGCGATTAGCCTCTATTCATTCGCGCCATGTCGTCAGTTCCGTCTTTATGGCATCTGCTCGCCGAATTGCCTCTACACACTCATTACAGATAAGGCTGGTTTAATGACTTAAAAATACAGTAAAACTATGGAACGAACACGCACGCCAGGAATTTGAAGCGTGGATCTGTTGCTCTGCATGCTGAAGATTGGTAGGCGCTCATGCCGGCGGATAACTTCACTTTGTGGCCGATTCTCTCCGACGCTTATCGTAGCTCTCGTATAACTGCTTCTCCGTCGACGCCTTCCTTCGCGTCCCCCACTGCAATGCTTCTTTTCCCTCTTTCAAAGGCGATAGTCTTCCTTGGGGACCTTCGGCGCAAAAATCTTGGTCTGTCTGTCTGTCTGTTTTGTCTGTTTGTCCTTCCTAATGATACCCTTAAAAGCCTAAACGACACCAAACGATATGCGAAACGGCCGACCCCATCTGCAGGGCCCACCAATATTGCTCAAAATTTAGCATTCATGTTTGTGTGACTGTCGATTGAAAAACAATGATGGCGCCTATCCGAGGCACCATAACAACACGTCAGTATTCTTTATGTGCGTCTTTTTACTAGAAAAGGCGTACATAAGTATTTCTAAGGACTGTAGCGCTTATCACGCAGCGCTGACGATGCCACGCTTCCACAAAAAGGCAAGTGTTTCCAACGCTTTGCCAACGAAACACGTTGGTGGCGCCTATTTGTCACCTTGCGTTCTACACTTTATCGCCTCAGAGACGGGCGCGGATGCCGCGCGTTTCGTTTTCCAAGATAACCTGCCAGATAGCGCTTATGTTTCACGTGTGACGTGACTTGATGTGCTCGTTCACCTCCGCTGCACACTCGAGGCACTCTAACCCAGCGCCTCCAGAATACCATTCAACAATTTTCTTGCGCAGAACATCAAATAAACGTTTCGTTCACTCTCTACTGACGCAAAACTATCGTCTTTTAACGACATTGGCACAGTAACATGCAGATACGGGGCATTTTTTTGTTTCTTGTCGAGAAAGGATTCGACGCGAACAAAACGCTTTGCCTTGTTGCATGTCCGATGTTTGAAGATGCAGCGTTCTTGGTGTGGCGACGCAACCCAAACCTTGCATCGGTGCGTCAGTCTTAGCACGTGCGGCTAAGCAAGCATATTATCTCGCTAATAAATACTAAAGGGACTTTAATAACGTCAGCACGTACCTGACGTTTTATTCTCAGAGTAAGATAAAATAAATCGATAGTGAATTTCGCCATTCTTTGTTGCTGATCGCGCAGTGGGCGTGTAGCAAAAGCACGTTCAGATCGAAGCGGGCGGTCGCTTCAGCATGAATGCTGCCTTGTTGATTTGCAAACGCAGATACTGAGGTTAAAAGAGACAAAAATAAGTTCATGCGCACGAAATCGATTCGAACAATAAACGTTTCAGATAATGATGTGGCGCAACATACACCAAACAAGCGCCAATTTTACTCTACCCGGTCAATTTTAAAGCGCATGATATACCAGGAACTATGTTTTTCTGCGCAACAGTGTGGCTTGCTTACACCCCATAGCTTTGGTAGTGCTAAACCAAAAGGTTTTTGGCCTTGCGTCAGCAAGAACGCAAGATCCCAAGACTGCCTTGGGTTTTGCGCATGCACCCTGGCGCGCCACAAGCTTCTTGGGTCTCTAAGCTCCTTGGAGCCCCAATTCTCAAACTCTGCCTCCTAAAACAATTATGCCTAGACTGTGAGCCGCGAACGTGCTGCCCTACCCTCTGATTTTGATTGATTTGTGGGCTTTAACGTCCCAAAACCACCATATGATTATGAGAGACGCCGTAGTGGATGGCTCCGAAAATTTTGACCACCTGGGGTTCTTTAACGTGCACCCAAATATGAGCACATGGGCCTACGACATTTTCGCCTCCATCGAAAATTACCCTCTGATTTTACCCTTACCCTCCAGTACAAAGGTGAACGCCTCTGGCGGCCGCTCCCTACGAACACAGCAATTCTCTCACAGTTGCCTCCGTTTGCCTCCGTTTATGTGTGATGTCACATGACTGAGCGGTACGGTAATGTAACGTAACTGAGCGGTACCGAGATGAGCGTTCGGACGTGGTGGACAGTCGCTACACGCGGCAGGAGGCATGACCTCCAAGATTGCGTGCTGGCGGGAAGCTCCCAATTGAAACGAGAGTGACGGTCTAGGCATACTTTTTTTTCTAGGAAGCGTTGCCCGACACCATCATGTGATGACTGAGAAATAGTAATGGCGAAAGCCCACAACCTCTAACACAGCCGCGGTAGTGCCTTCTGACTAGACTGAAATGCGTTGCTTTATCGCGCGTCTGCAGAATCTTGCTCTCTGACGCCGTCACATGATTACTGAGAGAGTGTAAAAGGCAGAGTCCACAGCGTCTCCTAATTCGAAGCCTGAGTTAGAGAAGGGTGAAAGAGGCACTATCACCCTCATCCGCCAAATCTTTCAGAAGAAGTTCTTGATAAGGATATGTTGTACGAGTCGAGTATTTCATAAAAATTGCCTTCTTAGATTATAACTGCTTCTAAATCGTATCTGAAGGTACAATATATAAAAAGAATATCATAGGCGGATATATTACTGGAAGCCGCGAAAAGTGTTTAGTAGAATGCGCAGGATGTTCTGGCAGATCAGCCTCTTCAAAGATGGTAATGGGTTAGATGTGGAAATAAGAGACACTGCCTTTATTCGAACCACGTGACCCGCTGGTAGTTTTCAAACTCTATAGACGCATGCAACATAGCCACGTGCAAGTGCACGGATCAACCCGCTATGGCGATATTCAGCCTTGAACCCGTGTGCTCATCTGCCTGCCCTGCTGCCAATTATTATCAAGATAGTGTCCCTACCCCTCTTCCCACGAGGAATATTCCTGCTTACTCCCCGGTTTGCAGTGTAACGCCCCGCAGGTCGCGGGATCGAATGCCGGCTGCGGCGGCTGCATTTCGGAAGGAGGCGGAAATGTAGGCCCGTGTGCTCAGATTGGGATGCACGTTAAAAAACTCCAGGTGGTCGAAATTCCCAGAGCCCTCAACTACGGCGTCTCTCATAATCATATGGTGGTTTTGGCACGTTAAAACCTACAAAGCAGTGTAACACGCCTATGCATTGTCTTCCACTGCCTTACGGTTAGCGAGGCAATCACGTGAACCTCTGTTAGCGGAGGCTGTTGCGAAATGGGCTGCGCAAACTTTTACGCGCCAGTCACGCTTTTTAATGGGTTCCATTCCCAATGTAAACTGTGTACCTGTATTCGAAATAGCCTCAGCCATTCCGTTCTTACGAATGAGGGACTGTTATGCCATGGCGTCCAAATCGAACTTCATTGCTCCTGCAAATGCAACCTGCGTCAAAACAAGCTAGCGATGCAGGCGGGCGCTATCACCAGCTGCGTTGTGTCAAACGCAAAGCACGGCAAGCTCTCTCAGCCCACGGGTCCGATTCGAGTCCGATGATGCAATTGATGCCATTCAGTCTGGTGAGTCTTACGCAACGCGTGGCAATACCGCTCGCCCACGGGTGCAATGCAGCCCGCGAAGAGTGGTGGTCCCTGATTGGAAGCTGCTGATGCTAGGATTAATCGGTGCTTCCTAATTGGTGGCTGCTGACGCAACGTCCATCGGCGTTTTGGATTGGAGGCTACTGACGTGAGAGGCTATAAAGGAATTAAGCGGTGCGACTACAAGCAGCAGACGAGATCGTCAGAACAGACGACAGCGTCAGAGCGTCCGAAGACATCCCAGCTCTTCAAGCTCCTTACGCTATCGGCTCGGCCGGTGACCTTGGCCGCGTCGAGTTTCGTAACAGGGGCGCCCTGCGTAACCTTGTCGTCGGCGCACGACGCAACAGTGGCGGCACCGGTGCGACACGTAATAGGGCGCAACTGGTGGAAGTGCGGCGTCTGACGAACGAGCTCCATGAGCAGGGGCTCATTGCCACTGACTCGAGAATCCAAAAGGGCGCGCCGCAGAAGCAGCATTTGCTTCAACTTATCGCGAAATCAAGACATCTATACAACTGCGCGCAGAATTATCATTAGGCAGGGTTGTAATATAATATTATCTGTGGTGTTGCGTCCCGAGACTATGAAACGCCATAGTGGAGGGTTCCGGGAATTTTTCAAATGCTGGTGTGCACTGACATCGCACAGCACACGGGCTTCAACCACTTCACCTCCACTGAAATGCGATTGCCGCGACTGGGATCGAGCCCGCGACCTTCGGGTTAGCAGCAGAGCACCGCAACCACTGATGCACCGTGGAATATAGGCTGTGTCGTCGTGATGTATTCGTCCGTGACTTTTCGGAGATCGCATGAACTGGAAGTCGCATGCCAGCTGTGTGGAAAAACGTTTGGCGAAAGGTGGTAATATGTACCTTGTGCAGGGAGTTTCACTAAAGCTTAAATTATTACTTTATAATGCATTGTTTTGTCTTAAAATAAAGTATTGGAACCTTTTATGCAGGAAAAAACAAAAAGTAACATAACAAGCTGCTTTTATTGCAAAAGAAAACCATTCGCGACATTAATACTGCATTTTATAACACGGCCAGGCTGTTTGCCACATTAAGCTTACTTTTCCTACAATACGTTCTTCAGTTTAATAGTATTAAGAAATATGCGCACTGCTTGAAAGTCATTGGCGCACTTTTATCTAGTGAAAGGTATAGCAAGCAAACCTCATGGGAGTCAAAGTAATAATAGAAAAACATATGATTAGGTACTACCTTTTACTCGCAGGAACCATAGATTTAAAGACCCCTACAATGCATGCCCATTTATTCCAGTCACTTAGGTTTTCAAGGAATCAGTTTGTATACCATTATTCGAAAAGATGTACATTTTCAATACGAGCACACTGATCACCTACGCTGTTTTGCCACATTGATATTTCAAATGTCACATCTAATCAATTGTTATGTTGTGTATCTTGTCATAGTCATACCTCTCAAAGGTAATACTTGTTATTTTAATGTTGCTCATTATTGCTCGTGAGATATTATTTTAAAATGACATTTTTATCAGTGCCCTTACGTTTATTATGCAAATTATGAGTTTCCTTCTGTCCGCCTTTATGTTGATATGACATAACATTGGAATATATTTTAGTAAAATCTTCTTTACCGAATTGCGTGTCATTATATATTGAATGCGTTGGTCACCTATATATATATTATATTGAATATATAATCATATGATTTACTTGTTATTATTCCTTATGCGAAGGCATAGGGAATATTATTGTCCAGATGTTGATTGTAGCTTTTTGTATCTGTCCAAGCAATTCCTTCGTGTTTTTATTGTTTTTTGTAGGAGAATTAAATGCAAAATACGGAATCATAATTCTAAAAATATGTGCATAACATTATTGTATGCCGGGTCACGTGTCTCTTACAGGGGACAAAAGAAACAGGATAAAGGAAGAGAATATGCCCAAGTACAAAAGGTAAGGCCTGCATAGCGGTCCATATACCAACCAAACAAGGCTCGCAGAGTGTATAACATCCCCTAGTCAAGCTAACGTACAAAGCGTATAACGCAAGAGGACGCCAAAACGTAGTGGCACAAACTCCTCATATATATTCAAGGTGTACCAATCCTTAATGTGTAGTCAGGCATGATATAATGCGAGGTCGAGGCGCTCGTAGCTCTTTCGTGATGGAGTGTGAGGATTTTTTTGACTGAATGACTATAGAGTCAGTTGTCGAGCCATACATTTGAGTTTCACAACTAACATCTTGATTGACTCCGGAGTTAATTGGCTCAACCATGTATCGGATATTAATGTTTAACTGATCGACTGAGGATTCACTTATTGAGCCATGTATTGGCGACTCCCACTTAACTGATCGAATTACCCTCCTTAGGGGTCAATTCTTGAGCCATGTATTGGAGATTCACTTTTACCAGATATGATTGTCGTGCAATGTCTACGAGTTTCACATTTATCTGATCGACTGTGGAGTAAATTGTCTAGCGATGTGTTGGAAATTGACATTTATCTGATCGATCATGGAGTCTATTCTCGATCCGTGTACACATGGGTTGCACCCACGTCACATCCGGGAAGGAGAGGACCGAGAACCGCCTTGTTTCTTAACATATGCAGCTGCTTGGAAGGTAGTCGAGAGCTTTGCAATGACGAGATCTGGTTTTCGTTCGCGCCACCGGCTTCAACGTGACTATTCGGGCCATTTTTTAATGCAGACAAGACGCGGAACTTGTGCTTCTAAAGAAAAGGCAAAACCGCGCGTTACAGTTTTTTTTTTAGTTTTCCCGCGATTATTTCAAATCAGTACGCGCAAACAAGGGTGTCGTGCGAAAAGCGCCGTGTCACTCGGCTGGCGCACATAAACCGAGAAAACCTGAAGGAGAAATACATTCATGTCTCAAGTCATAACTTCATCACACGCAAGGGCGTTCTCAAGTTATATCCAGGTTTACTACGCTTACTTACGGGATCTCGTCGCTTTTCCAAGATGCTACCCAAATTATTAGCTATGTACAGACTTTTTGCACTCGAATAACCCCGTCTCGTGTTGTTTTATGAGATCTTACGACATCGCATATGTGAACATGGCTTCTTTCATGAGACAGCCCGCAATTTAATGCTCGACACGAACGCCGATTGGACACCGTGCCCTCTGCTTGGCTACGGTCGTTGTGTGCCCTACTACCGCAGCATGTGCACGTTTCAACCACTCTGAAAAGTGACAGACGAACACGCTGGATGCAGTTGCAGTGGCCACGCTGTTCACAGAGTCTGGAAAATCGCTCTAATGGCTTGCCAAGGACACAAAACCAGAGCGTGATTAACCATCGGCAGTAGGTCCTGTCGAAGCCCATGCATCTTGAGAAAGACACCTCTACTTCGAATATAATGTGAAATAGTGGCACAACGAACCTCGCTTAGAACTACGGCGTGCTCAGATGTGATCTGCTTTGCTGCTAAGCTCTTCAGTTATCCAGTGGTGAAGTAGTTGTAGCCGTCCAGTGAATTACAGACCTTCATTTTTGCAGCGTGACATGACTTGTGGCAAGCGTCAAACGGCCTATTCCCGATGCCGCCGTGTCACCCGTGCGTCACGGAAAGCCGCAGATCGACTTTCGGCGTAGCATCCTTACCAATGCGCAGTTCTTACTAGTCGATGCCATCGCACATTTCAATTTTCGCTCTGAACGTAGGCGAGTCGGTCCCAAAAGCTCTTCGAAGTACGAGGGGCAAAGCGCGTGCACGTTTCCTTTCGCCATATCGCTCGAATGAGGCCAACAAGCTCCGACGCTGCTGTAATCTGCACGCGCAGCCCGACTCAGTGTTCACAAACATGGTGGTCACTCACTTATAGCCGAAAATGACTTCACGTGCAGCCCATTTATTGTAGATCCGCGTATAACCGATCGACTGTGGAACCAATTGTCGAGCCATGCATTGGATATTCACATTTATCTTACTGACTGTGGAGTAAATTTTTGAGCCTTGTAGAGGAGGTTTGCATTCAAGTGATCGACTGTGGAGACAGTTGCCGAGTCATGTCTCGGAGATTAACATCTCTTATAATTCAGAGAAGCGGCGCAACGCAACACAAAGACGTAAATGAGAGAGCGAGTATGAGCACACACCACCTACTGATCTATTTTCGAATGAACACTCAGTACGTATGTCACAGTAAGCACATGCGCAGCAGTCCAAACCTAAAAGCGATCTTGCAAAAAAAAAAATTCAAGGTTGATGATGATATGTGGGGCTTAACGTCCCAAAACGACCATGTGATTATGAGAGACGCCGTAGTGAATAGCTCTAGAAGTGGCGGCCACATGGGTTTCTTTAACGTGCACCAAAATCTGAGTACATGAGGCCACAGCATTTCCGCCTCCGTCAAAAATGTAGCCGCCGCAGACGGGATTCAATCCCGCGACCTGCAGGTCAGCAGCTGAGTACCTTAGCCACTAGCCCACCACAGCGGGGCAAAAAAAAAAATCACTGTTGTGCAAGACGATCGATGGTACACTAATAACTCTACTGTAGAATATTTTAATAAAGTAAACTTTAGCGAATTCTTCGCTGATGCGTCACCACTTCGCTTTAAGATGTTTGCGGAAGAAAACATGCTACAAACAGCGTGACACACAGGACAACGGCAGATAATAGTCAAGTGCTGTAGGATAACGGAGTCGTCCATCTGCGTGATTTTCCTATGTTTCGCACCGTTTTCTGTCTCCTTGAATATGTACCTACCACTCCAAACAAGCACTCTAGGGAATGTCACGAATTCGTTCTCCGATTTGTGGAAACTGTCGTTCAACTCTTTTAGAAGTTGCTGGCGAATTGCGAATCAGCGTATACTCATGCCATGAAACATTGAGTAACAAAGTTTAGAGACACCGTTTCGACGCAATATTCGCGGCACTATTGTTGACTGACTAACAGAAGCATACCCTGCTGGAATCGGTCAGAAGCTGCTCGTCGTAGACAGTGCCACTTGCTTTAGAGCATCCTAACAAGTGATGAAATGTGAGTTAATGGCTTTATTGTTGACTCGAAGGTGAAGACACCCCCATGCAGTTTTTTTTCTTCCAAAAAAGTACGCATAAGTAACTTGAATATTCAGGTCATGTTGGTAGCCTATCTTGACAGCCAAGACAGCCTATCAGGCAAGGGCGTAGGCTGAAATTTGTTTTCGGGGCAAGGAGGGGGGCACCTTTTGAAATAATTATTTTTTGTTTGTATGCCGTGGAGAAAAGTCACAGTTTCGTCGCAAGCACGAAGAAATGAATGCGATAGCACAACTTTGAATGTAACGCTGAGAACGGAAAGCAGATCGAAACGTGCAGCGCACTGCTCACGCACAAATGTCGCACGAAAACAGCACGCACAGAATGCGAGCCAACTAACAACATTTACAGCTCGACTGGTTAACGCGCTGTTCAAACAACAACTGATGCATCAAAGCGTAATCACGGGTACTGATATGAGTGCGAACTAACAAGCGTCCCAATTGTTACTTGACTGTGTTTGAAAAGCGCGCTCTTTCCACAAACGGGGACTGTCTAGCGAGCAAAGTGATCTTTGTGTGCCCGGACGCTAAACGCAATCGTTCCGGTATGAACTAAGCCCAAGGCGTGTCATTCTGGATTCTCCCCCACCACAGGATAAGTCGTGGATAATGCCCCTTCTCTCTGCGGTGCAAAGCACGCGTGGGTGATGAGCGCGTATCGAGACGAGTTTGGCGACGACCCCTTCGCCAAGCTAACGCAGAGCGCGCTCATCGCGCCATCTCGCTAGTGCTGAAAACACGCCATCTCCGCCCGTCTGTAGATATAAATAGCTTGCCGTTTCAGTGTTGAAGGAAGCTGCTCCTTCGTGGCTCAGTGGCTAACGCCGCGCGCTTACGAACGAAAGGTGAGACGTTCTATTCCATGCGGCGGGGCCTTATTCTCGGTTATTTAATTGATTGATTCATGTGTGGGGTTTAACGTCCCAAAATCCCCATACGATTATGAAAGACGCCGTGTGGAGGGCTTTGGAAATTTCGACCACCTGGTGTTCTTTAACGTGCACCCATTTCTGAGCACACGGGCCTACAACACTTCCACCTTCATCGGAAATGCCGCGATTCGATCCTGTGACCTGCGGGTCAGCAGCCGAGTACCTTAGCCACTAGACCATCGTGGCGGGGCCTCTCGATTACTTATCTCTCTCGAGTGTCTATATTTGTAGATACGTATGCATATACTGTGAATGATGGCGATGCCGACGTAGACGCCGGCGGCAAAATCCAACCCCAAGGGTTCATGTAATTGCTATCGCAATGAAAACATTTCTAAAAGAGAAGGGTGTAAAGAGAAGGGTCTTGGTGTAAAACTTGGCCTATGCCACTGCCATCACATTTTCTTAACACGTGGCCAGAATGCAAACAAGTAAATCTACCCTACCATTCTAGAATCGTTCAGAGATCCTATTTGCAGGAGGAGGCCTGAATGGTGAGAAAAACAGGCGTAGATATTGCAACATGACGATGCCCTGGCTCACTCGTCACTCTTTGTCCGCCGCTAATCAAAAAAAACTCTACACTCTTGCTGTGCCCCGCCCACCAAATGTTCTAAGCTAACCCTATCTGACTGTTTTCTATTTCTGAGACTTTAAAGCAATATGAAAGGACATCATTTCAAAACCACGGACAATGCAATAACAGAACTGCATGTCATTTCAGGGTGGGCTTTCCAGGTTTTACAAAAAGTGTAGCGACGATACAAACAGTGTATTGCCAATAGAGAGGACACGTTTGACAAAGGATGTACGTATAACGTTATACAATAAGCAGTAAAGGTGCCATAGCAAAATGTTTGGTTTCTTTTTGACCGCAAGTTAGACCTTTCGAAACGAACAAAGAAAGACATAAGCGCAAATTTTAATTACCAGCCATTCTACTTAATTCATCAAGTTTTGTCTATGGTGTTGAGATCCTTCGGCTAGGGAACCTGCCATTACGCTAGCTCGATATTATTGCGATAAACACATAAATCAATATTTATACGTCATGGTACCTTGCTCAATGGTAACACCACCATCTTATAACGAATGTAAAGCTTGAGAAAGTAGGTTTTACGCTGTAGATTCATGAAGTTTCAACTTTGCCTACTATAGCCACTCTAATACTAAGAGCATGTACGTTATTGCACAGGTGGCAGCAGGTGAAGGCATCGGGACCCTTCCCGCACCATCAAGCCAAAGAATGACCGCTGCAACAGCCCCTCTCAAGCCTTCAGTTGCGCCACTGCCAAGCCAAGAAACTAGCGCTCCACGTCTAGTGCCGCCCGCCGAAGCTCCTGTACCGAAACAGCTAAGTGCCAATGTCGTGCATGCAGCACCGCCACCACAACAGCAACCGCCTCAGAAGCTGCAGCAACCGATGCCTGCAGCGGCAGCAGTGGCACCGCTAGTGCTTACCCTCGATCAGCAGGCGGCAGTGCTGTCACCTGCGCCTGAGGAAAAGCCTCAACCAAAGCTGGAAGTCGAAAAAGACGGAATCTGTGCCACAAAAGAAAGAAGAGTCCAAAGAAAAGGTCGAAGTGGTTGATAAAAAGCACGAGAAACAGCCCAAGGACGATGCTAAGTCAGTGGAAGGAAAAAAGGATCCCCCTTTACAAGGAACAACTAAAGGCAAAGGCGTCCCTTCTGTCGGAACCATCGCTTGTCCCCAAGGAGCTCTTGATGACCAAGGATGTCAAGCCGCAGGCGTCTCACGACAAAAAGGCCGCTTTACTTGACAAACTGGATGCAAGGGGCGACACGAAAGGAAAGGAAAAGCCCCCTAGCAAACACGAAGGCAAGCACGAAGGCAAACACCAGGAAGGCAAGCTGCATGAAGGCAAACACCATGAAGGCAAGCTTCACGAAGGCAAGCACGAAGGGGACGCCGCTTCGAAGACGGCGACGTCTGACGTTGCAGCAACGCCATCAACCGCCATGCCTATGACCATGAGTCAGCCGACATCAGCCACTACTATTCCGCCATCCACGGCCGGTTCCATGCAGAGTAAAGAAAAAAGAAGGATGACAAAGGTCATGAAACTAAGGACAAGAAGAGTAAGAGCAAGGACAAGAAAAGCAAAGGTAACGATAAGAAGAAAAAGAGGGGCTTCTGTCCCTGGCTGAGCAGTAAAAGCAGCAAAAGCAGTAAGAGTACCAAAGCGAAAAGAAAGCATGGAGACAAAGCCGAAAAAATCTGCCTCTAAGGAAGTCATCACCCGCTCCGAGGCGAAGACCACGGAATCGAGCAGGCACAAGTCTAAGAATGCCAGGAGAGGCTCTTCCAAAGAGAGGAGCTCCAGATCTAGGAGCAAGGAGAAATCTGGCAAGGATAAGACTAGTAAGGAGAAGGCTGGCATAGGGAGCAAGGAAAACGCTGACAAGCTGGTGAAGAAGTCAGGCAGGGAGTTGGTCTCTAAGGAAAAACACGGCAAAACTAAGCACAGCAAAGAGAAGTTACAAAGCAAGGAGAAGCACCACAAAGACAAACACGGAAGTAAAGAGAAGCATGGAAGCAAGAAAAAGCACGGAAGCAAACAGAAGCACGCAAGCAAGGAAAGCTTAGCAAGGAGAAGCGTAGCAAAGAGAAGCTGAGCAAGAACAGGTCTACCAGCAAGGAAAGTAAGAAGGGAGCCAGCAAGGACAAAATTAAGAAGAAACACAGCAAGGAGAAGAAGCCCGGGGAGCCAAAGTCCGAAACCGGTGGCGGTGGAGGAGGGCATAAGCGCGAGCCCCACTGCGAACGCGTCGAAGGTCAAAAAGCCTTCAGCCGAAGGGCCTGGCGGTGGCGCCGGAAAGAACGACTTGAAGCGTAACGCGTCAAAGGCGAAGAACCGGGTGTCCCATAAATCACAGTCCGAATCAAGCGGTCTTGCCAAGTCCTCAGGCAAGAGCTCAAAGTCATCAACCGTCCCCAAGCGCAAACCTGATAAGGACAGGGGGAAATCTGATCCTAGGAGTGGCGGGAAAGAAATCCAGCTCCGGGGCAGGTCGCACCGTTCATCGTAAGGCGCGTAGCGCTAACAGGCTCTCTTCAGGTGGCTCAGACCTGTCAGCTCGTCACGGGCAAGATGACGTCCCGAAACATTCGTGATAAGCGCCGCCAGCGCCTGACTAGGGTGCCTCACAGAGCGCTCTCCGAAACGCAACGCACGTCGGATCGCAGTTACAAGGGGCTGGATTGTGCCGCCACTGGCGACCAGCAGCTTGTGATCGCTTTGCTGGGTGGCTTGGCCGCCGATTCCAAAGGCGCTAATCTAGAAAGTACGTAGCATGTTCTTTTATGGCAGTCTCATTGTTCTTTTGAGTTCCATAATCAACCTAAAACGCTGTCATCTATAGTTTTTCTGAATTGAGAAGATGCCTTTTGGGAAAGGTAGATGCAGCTTTGAACAATGTCGAATTATGGCTTTCATGTTTGTGTCCCAGGAGATGGAAAATATGCGCAAACCTAAAACGCCCTCTTTTCGGAAAGACTAGTGAGCGAGCTTCCTTCACTTGCTTCTGGATAATATTCTAACGCGCAGTTTCCATCACCTGATAGGGACATAATAGAATTTTTTGGTCACTCTATCAGTTCGTGTGCACGTACATCAAATGACTGCAAGTAACTAAAAGGTCGTAGTCTATTAGTAAATGTGTTACAGAGAAAGTCTTGGCACGCCACCACGTTTTTACTCAAATTGCAACAATTCTGAGCTTACTCTTGGTCCTGATGAGCTGACGTGTGTCTGGTACGAACGTGCAGCTGCTCGTCCTTTGGAAACCGGAAGAGGAAGCACAATACCGCTATTTCTGTTGCAGAGAGACAAGGTGCGGTAGTTAAATGTTTTTTGCTCTCCGTGCTCAAAGCGAGATCACTTCAGAGCGCTTGGAGATGGAGAGTAATGTTCTTAACTATTCAACTGAACGTATTAGGAGCTATCGATTTTCACCAAGTGACCATGCCACACACTGCCAGAACTGACTGGAGCGTTCAAAAACGACTCAAAAAATGTACCATGAGTGTCATATATTATGGTTACGCTAGTCCAGAGACCTACCTCACAATGGAACTGAAACACAGCCTCTTTTTTATGCTTTTCTCCTCCTTTTGTGTCATCGGCGAGCATAGGTCGGCCAAACTCACTCACTAATGAAACATATCTTGCGCTTTTGGACTCACTCATGCTCATGCTTATCAAAATTTTTCTGAGCCGGACTCACACTAACGAAAATTTTCTTAACCGGACGCACCGGACTCAGACTCGCCAAAACATTACTCACCCGGACTCCCTCAGACTCACACTCACGGCTCGATCTGAGTCTGAGTGAGTTCGAGTGAGACAACACTTGAGTCTCTTAACCTAAAATTGTTTTTGACCATGATGTGAATGCTTTTAACATCAATCTCTCGTGAGCGACACTCTTCTCGGCGTATTTTCATGAAGTACCTTCGAGTAAGAGAGATGATTGCTCGTAAACCAGTAATGTCATTTTTAAAGAGGTAACAACATAAGATACATTTATCAAGAACTGCCTTGGAAGAGTTGGGGGGGGGGGAGAGGGTCACGGTAATGGCCCATCTTACGTAATTCATGACTGCATTCAATGAATATCGAAATAATGTAAAAAGACACTGCTTTGAAATACGTCTAAGTAGACTTGATCATAAACGTGACTCAAGGTAAGGCTGCTAGTCATGCTGAATATTACTAGACAGTAAAAGATAGGGTAGATAGTTAGGGTACGCATTTAGGGTAATAAGCTCCTTATTTGTACATAGTACATATATTCGGTACTATTTGGTACGTAATATTCGTAATACTTCATGTAGCACTTGGTCTTATAAATTTATTATTACACCTTTTGAGTGCACAACCATACTCCTCTTTTCATTTGATTTCATTGATACTCAATCCTTATATTTCTTGTGATCGAAATATGATCGTAAAGGGCACCTTTTAATGGACGAAACATTAGTGTCTCTGACATAAAAAGTGCACTATTAAATGTATAAGTATGTTATTTGGTGCGCCAATTAGTATGTTTTCTGATACACATTTCCTGTGACATTTTAGTGCATTCTAAGCGCGTTCGCACATTTTTTCTCTATTGCAGGTGTTCATAAGTTTGAGTATTTTGTTTATAGAGCAAAGCGTCTAGTCATACGTCATCCTGATAATTATAGCTCTTTCACACCCAAGCTGGAGCGGCAAAGCGAGCGTTTCGAAGCGGCGAGTGCGTGCGCCTGTTCAGACCACACGCATCCTTTGGCTGCAGCCGCACGGCAGATGAGGCGAGACCCCTGGCGCTTTTGCGCACGTGTCGCTAGCCGTGGTCTATGTTTCTTCCAAATAAAGACGCTCTCCTAAGGATACACCAGCACCACAGCCTCGCCACCACCACGTGGCGTTCTGATTGGCTGCGGCAAAGCGGTGAGCTTCGGCGGGCTCCAAAGAATTGCTCCGGGACATGGAGGAAGGCAAAGCTGAGAAGAGGCCCTCGCAATGCGTGCTGCAGAGCGAAAAGTGTGGCGGAAGTCACGTGCTTTTGTAGGGGGGCGTGGGACAGTGTGGGCACGCCAGGCGTCTAGTGGGCCAGTGACAGGCAGACGCCGGGCAGCAAGTTTACAAAGGCGAGCCGCTAGGCGAGCCAACTGCCTTCTTCTCGCAGGTGCATTTCGCGCATGTGCGAGCCGCTGTAGCGTGCCCACAATTGAGAGAAGTCCTCTACTCTTCCCTACTTCCGCCTTCACCGCTTCACAAAATAGGACATAACGGCCTCCTCTCAGTTTATTCTTTCCTCCACAGTACGGGATATCTGGGAGCAATCGGGCCTGCCACCTCGTTTTCCCCGCTTTCGCTGCCTGCAGAAAGTTTCTCCCATTTTTCGCTTTGCCGCTTTGGCTGCCCCATCTTCGGCTTCCTGCAATCCCAGTTATCGTGATTTACAGGTCAAACCGTGAAGCAGCAGATTGTCTCTACTCTTTAATCAGGGGTTAATGAATCCTATTTCCCTTCATTTCTTTTCGGTGACGTTTTCTAATGCTTGGTCAGGCTTTCGTTCTATTGAAACCTCATCAGGCGTTGGTTTTTCCTTAAAGTGTGCGATGCAGTGGACTTTTTTTGTTAGCAAAACAAAGCCATCTTGTTATTGTTATGCATGAATAAACTCAAAGTCAAACTCAAACTCATTATGATACATTGTGTAGCCTGTGCAACTCACTGGCATTCTTTTGTTTTTGCTTTGGCTCAGGTGCTGCCATTTTTTCATTGGGTCCTGAAGAGGACAAGTGGAAGTGCGTAGGCAGAATGCCAAGGCCTCGCTATGGTCACCAGGCCGTCGTATATCATGATTACATTTACGTCGTAGGTAAGTAAGACGACCGTACAAAGAAAGGCTTACATCAGAAGCCAGTACATGTATCCGCTGTGAGTACGGTATAGTTGAAGACAGGGGAACCAAAACACAGGCGCTTCGACTTGGTCCCGTTTTCGCGCTATTTTCTCGCATATCGTGTTCCTACTGGCTCTTCAAGACATTCTTCTGCATTTGAAGGTTTCGAAGTTACCGCCTTTAGAATAATCGATTCGTGACCTTATGTAAGTGGTGCGTTACATTCTGTCTGCGCAGGTAAAAGCCAGCGATAGACTAATTAAATACTGTTAAACCCGTTAAACTGTTAAATAAATGAATGGTAAATACTGTTAAACTTAAGAATATCAAAAGTGACGATACAACGAGCTATTTCACTTTTCGCAGCTTTATGTTCGCAGAACACTATGTTACTGACCTTCAATAAGACGTAACGTATTCATCGTTAATATCAATGTAACGAAAACTATTGCTGCCACAATGAAATATATCAAAGTAACAAATTATATCTGCTGCTGGGTAATTGGTAGAAAGAGCAAATGAGGTTGTCGTCTTGCTTTTATGCGATTATGTAGGACAACTCTTTCTATTTTGTGTGTGTGTAGCACGCGATGGTTACCGACGTTGCGTGTTCATCGAAGCGAGTGGAGAATTCACAGTTTTGCCGCAGAGGCGAAGCAATCACCGCGATAACAACAAATTATAAGGCCACGTGCAGAATGGCAAGTAGATCGAAACGTGCCCTGCGTTTCTCACGCAGAAAGGACGCACGAAACGTACTCACAAGTACAGATTAACGCGAATAAGCGTCTCAGTTGTTACTTCGCTGTGTCTGAAAAGCGTGCCCTTTTCGCAAACGGAAGGCTGTGCAACGACGGCAGTCACTTTTGTGCACCCGTCGACTTCAACAGAATTGTTCCTGCGAAAGCCAAAGGCTAGCTAAGACATACGATCCTCCCCACGGCAGGATAAGGGCACGCGATTGAGCGTACACCCCGTTATTCTTTACACTGGCCAAAGAACGCGTGAGAGATAACAGCCGCCGTGCGCTCACTGCGCGATCTTGCAGAGAATGCTGAAAACAAGATGAAACACGATCAATGTAACGAAGTAAACTACCAATGTTATTGACTTCCTTTTATCGAGGTTTAACAGCAGAATGGGAAGCAAGTGGTTGGTTAACAGACTACTTGCCCTACAATTATGAGTCAATAGTGGTGTTGGAAACGCCGACGACTTCACACATCCGGTGACGGTGAGTGAGGCAGAATTTTGTATGGCGTGTCCTGGTTACTGTAATAATTGTACATGCACGAAGCGCAATAAATGACACACGAGAAAGCCACCCGGCCCTGGGTGTCTCGTAATATTTTCGCCCACTTTTCTATCTTCACGATTAGGTTACAGTTGCTTCTAATATCATTCCCAATACTTTCCTTCCCCTAATTGTCTGTTGTCTGATAATATTGTTTATAACAAAGGAAAAACGAGTATTGAATATACCTTTCTTTCTTTCATTCATAGCGAGGGTCTCGTTCTGGCAGACTTCCTTTCTTCAGAGGGTATGCGAGACACCATTGGTCACCTGCCAGGTCGTAATTACTTCAACATCGTTTAATAAACTTTCAAAGTTAAAAGATTGTTAAAATAATAAATAATATTGTAGGGCTTTATAAAAAATATAAACATAATATTGATAATATTGGCATATATATTACTATTATATTGGATAAACTTATTATTTTATGATTTCATTACCATTTTCAAATCTTATTATTAATAATCTCAACCTCAGGTCACGTGCTACGTGACGCTCACAGGCAAAATATTAGTGTCCCACATTCGCTAAAAAGGCAAAAGAAGGCGCTTACTGGCACTTTCACGTTTAAATGCACGTACATACTCAATAAAGTTGAATTGGGGGGGGGGGGGGGATAGCCGCCATGATGCCGTGGTAGCTCGGTGGTAGAGCATCGGACAGCTTATTTGAAGGTCGCAAGCTCGGCCTCTGCACAAGGCAAGTTATCTTTTTATCAACTTTTTTTCACGATTACACTATACAATTGCTTCTGATAGCATTTCCTACACCTGGCATAATTGTCTTTCAGCTCTTGTGCTATTCTGTCTAACAAAAAAATGAGCTGTTCAATATACTTTTTTGCTTTCTTGAGTCCTGTTTGTTTGCGCTACCATAGTAATCACATATTTTTTTACATCAACGCGTGACCTTGTGGCCGACTTATGCCTTCTGGTGGTCGACATGCCGGTGCTCTTGTCATGACATAAAGCTCAAAAATGAGCAGAAACAATTATTCGTACAATGGGAACTGGATTACGTCTGGTCAAGTTTAGGGTCAGTCTTCAAAAAACAGTGCTGCAACGGCCAATGCACACCGAAGGGAACAAAGGCAAGCGCTTGTCAGGATGTCGCTATTGCAAGCTACGAATGCGTACGCGTTGCGTCAAATGAAAGTAAGGAGATATAATTTTCTCGCATTTCTTGTGCTACTAAACAACTGCACACCGTAAACGCTTCATGACAGATTCCCAACAACATTTCTTTGTAACCACATAAAACACTACACGTCTTGACTACGCTCTACCAGCTTTCATGCCATTTATTTTCCGTGTGTTTCTCGCAGGTGGCTTCGAAGTTGGCAATGATGGCCGTCAACTTGCGACCACAGGCTGCCACAAGTTCAGCATGTCCAGAAGCTGTTGGGAGACCATGGGCAGCTTGCGACGCGCACGCTGCCACCATGGCGTGGCCGTGGTCCTCGGCAAAGTATACGCTGTCGGTGGACAATCTGTAAACGATGGGTAGGTGCGCGCCCAGGAGCGACCTTTGCCTCGCCACAAGAAACAATTAAGCGAGCACACAACAGGGTTGTTCAAGCAGTGACAGCTAGAATATGTTATTAGAATCCGCAAAGTTCGCGGTACATTTCAAGGTTTGCGGATGACGTAAATATTTACAAAGTTGCAAAAGAAGCGTGCGCCTTTTGTGACCAAGGGCCATCACGTTTCTTTTTTTTTATTCCTTGCACCTTTTTTATTGGCTTGTTGCGTTGTTGTTAGTGTGCAGCAGGGTTCCCTACGGGGGGCTGCGGCGAGAACGCCTACCAACACTTCTTTGCCCCTAACTAAAAATATTGCACCATTGCAAATGGCTCACCTTGTTGTATCGCTTATCGCTTTCCATAGAACGCCCACCACTTCGAATTACCACTTTGAGAAGTGCGCCTGCATAGCAGTAACTGTGCGTGCGCCACGTCACGCCGCACCTTTCGTCACTCAGTTGCATAAACAGTGGGTCTAAACTCGTGACCCCGTGGTTTCTGATGTCGCCAACGCTAGAGCACACGTGTTCTTGCTGTTTTTTTTTAATGCGCGCCACAGATGCCAGAAACGCGTGATTGGTTGATAGGGTGTGGGGGACAGGAACTTCGAAGACTAGAAAATCTTCTTAAAGTTTAATTTCGTGCTTTATTCCACCTAGTTGATCACTCGCCTCCCGTAATGGATTAACATCGGCATTACCGAGAGTCGCCGTCGAATATCTCTCGTACGGGGTCACAATTTCCCCCTAGGAGAGGCGCTGCCATCAGCACTTCCGAGTCAAGGTAGAGGTCAAGTGGAGTGATGTTCTAGACCACGAGAGCAAAAGCGTGTCAAACTTCGCTTTGTATACTACTTAGTTTTCATTGCATCTCTTAAAATGAGGAATGCTATTTAAATGCGGAATGCGTTGCTGAATGATGTGGTTCAAAAAAACGTTTATTAGGTTTGTCTTGATGCGCATTTCGCGCAAACTGTAAGCCTATTAGAGTTTCTGCGTGCAACTGCGCTTCCTTACAAACGTT
Organism: Rhipicephalus annulatus; assembly: GCA_013436015.1. Taxonomy (NCBI): domain Eukaryota; kingdom Metazoa; phylum Arthropoda; class Arachnida; order Ixodida; family Ixodidae; genus Rhipicephalus; species Rhipicephalus annulatus. Next base: position 29,847 of record WOVY01006964.1, read on the forward strand.
ACATAATCCATAAATATGTTGCCGACGCTATAAATGAAGATATATGCAACCGTGTTTCTTATACATGTGTGCCTTATGTTACAAATGTTGTTCTAGAAATGCTCTTCCCATGCTTATTATTGTACAAGTCAATTCCGCACACTCCCTGTATTGACCCTCATGTGGGGATTATCGGTGTAACTAAAGGAATGAAGGCCACGGCCCTTTCGCGAACAAGAATGCCTCATTGTGCAAGTTTCATAGAATTCTGAATTTTGTAGTCTTCCCATGGTGTCTTTACCTTGACTTGTTGGTCTTTTCAGCGGGTAAGATATGCTAGCACATGTCACGCAGGTTCATGGATTCAGTGGAAGTGTATGACCCAGACTTGGACAGGTGGTCGGAGGTGACGCCCCTGTGTTGCGCTCGCATGGCAGCCAATGCTGTTGAGTACCGCGGACAGATGTACGTAGTCGGGGGTCTAATGATGGTCGCCGGGCAAAAGCGAAAAGTCTGCATTGTGCCGGACACTATGTGCTTCAACCCCATGGATGACACGTACGTACCGTACTCCACCATTGATTTCAGCATGCCTGTCCACAGGTTGTGGTGCACGGTCGCGCATTTGCAGGTCGTGGGTGCGACCCCGGTCGTGGCAGTAGCATTTTGACAAAGGCAAAACTCTAGAGGTCCACGCGCTGTACGATGTCTGTGGACGATAAAGAACACCAGGTGGTTGAAATTTTCTGAGCCCTTCACTGCGGCCCCTCCTCAGTCATATCCTGAGTTCGGGACGTTAAAGCCTTACACTATGAGTCCACTTAGTGAAATTTGAGTGTCAGGTTTCTCAGTTTTCGTCATGGTCACACTTCTTCAGTGAGGTTAATATTATTTTTATCTGCTTTTTCATTCAATGCCTAGGTGTTAGCTTTAGACGCAGCAGAACTAAAGCGAGCATGACATGACCTGTGCTATATCATAATATGCGATGTCATAACGTGAGCTTTATGACACCTATTCGACGAATAATTTTAATAAGCTCGCTGTGGCACTTACATTAGTGCTGCTGACGGCTTTCCACTCGTAAAAGAACTTTCTGAGATACAGCATTCTCAGGGAGTGTTAAGGTTCTCGTAAACGAAAAAAAATGACATTATTACGGCGTTTTTACTGCGTTACATAATCTAACGTTTTGAACGCTTTATTGACGTGCTAGGTGGCACCACAAGGCGTCCCTTCCTCTGCCAGTGTGCAATTGTTCGCTGGTGGCCCACCGCGGGCGCCTCCTGGCCGTCGGCGGCTTGGTGCGCGCTCTGGCCGAGGGGTCGCCAAGTCAGCAACCTATGGCACCCATCGCTGATGTGCTCGAGTATTCAGTGGCCAACGACTCCTGGTCACGCATTAGCATCATGCCAGTAAGGGCACACAGCGTGGGACTTGCGTCGCTTGGTGAGCACAATACGTACTATGTGCATCCAGAATAACGATGAAGTGCAAACTATTTTTCCAGTGATTGTAAGAGCTTAAAGGCTTCGTTAGTCCATCAGTGGGGCCTGTTGTGTAAGTTAATGCATCAAAATTGGTTATCAGTATTAACTCAATTGTGGTAAAGGGCTTGTGTGATGGAAACCAGGGCATCGGCTTCGTTGTCCATAATTAGGAAATACCCCGATGTGTCCAAATGATGGGTGCAAATGAAGGTGAAAAGAAAATGAAAGTTATTCGATTGAATACCACACGCAGTAATGTCAGGCAAGGAGTCGTCTTTACAGATGTAATATTGTCGCGGGTATTGGAATACTTCCCGTAACAATATTTCTTGGCAGAAGCATAGAATAGCACCAGACATTGAAGCCATGTAAGGTGCGTATAAAGTGAGAGGTTGAAAGCTGTGCGCCTACTACAAAAGGCTGAACTATAACCATAGATTGGGAGCACGGAAGCTAGGCCTAGTTTGTATGACATTAAGGAATAAATTCACAGCACTAAAAACTCACTGCAAATATATTCGGTTAAAATCACAGCTATGCGCACTCGGGTGAGAGAGGTGCATATTATAATAGCCAGCTAGTTACGTAAACCTGCTCCATACATTTACAAAGAGAGAAGGGTGGCGCTGCGATGAACCTTCCCACCTTTCACTTCTGTCGGGGAACTCTGCACTCGCCTATGACTATAATTAGTCGTCATCGTAAGGCCCAGCAGTGCCAAAAACTGCATCTGTCTATAGGTGCGCGTATAGAACAGCAGACTCGTCCTGGACTTCTCAACTGTGGTTGCAGTAGGTGTCTTAGGCGAGCTTAAGACTGCGGGACTCGACTGTAAAAGGGGAGCTAGCAGCATGCGAAAATGCATGTTGTTGCGTGCGCAGGTGACGACGTCTACATTCTCGGCGGTCAGCTGGCTGACGACGCCGGAACGGCCACAAGAAACGCCTACCGCTACAACCCAGTGACCGACCGCTGGGTGACGCTACCTCCACTGCCGATGCGCCTAAGCCAGGCGTGTGCCGTCATCGTTAGGAAACAGGCGTTCAAATGACGTAAACGTAAAGTGTGCGCGTCACGGAACTATTTGCCACCCAAAATTTAATAAATTGACGAAACTAAAAGAGTAATGCAGGAGTTGCTCTTTGTTAATTTTTACTTACATTGACCCTGTTTTGCAACAGAAGCCACTGTACTGAATTGAAGGACTGATGCACTAATGGCGGTAAGGTTCGGTGACCTAAGCGAGAATGCCCACACATGTCGTTGTATGTGAGTAGTCTTTCTTGCGACGTAAATGCAGGAGGGAGATCATTGGCATCTAAAGCCTCTCTAGGCTAACCTGCGCTCAGATCGTTAAAGATGGAGCGCTTGCGTAGGCGTCTTCATTACGAATTATGCCTACGTGAGTGGGTTTTCAGATTAACGCAACAAGTTGGGATGAATGGCGGTTTACAAGAGGGAATGGCTAGGACTGTCCAGCAAACCCTATCCGCTCCGAAGTTGTGTAAGCAGTTCTTCATTCACTCACTATGACAAAATAATTAAAGGTTGTTGCGGCGAGTGCCACCGCAGCCTCATTCATCAATTCCGAAAACGAGGCTCGAATGAATGCTGCCATTGCAACAATGCCGGTAGAGCCTAACAACTGATGAGAGGAATTTTTTCCAACACGGATACTCTGCGGCATCGACAGAGACCATCCCATTGCACTTCAAGAAGTTTTTCTGAAGAAATTTATGTCGTTGTTGTCATCTTTGTTCTTTGTTTGTTGCGGATGTTCAATAAGCGTAGAGAGGGAGAATTTTTAAATTCAACATTTAGAACTGTAAAATGAACAAAGCCGAAAACTTTGAAAAATGGCATCATCTAGGACACTGAAATGAATATTTATGAACAAATTTGTTCCTCCCAGAGCCATTCATAAAACTGAAACCGGACAACACCGAGAATACTTAAAGGAACGTTCGTGGGAAAGTGTTCTTTTTTTTCATCAAAAAGCTATGTAAAGGTGTATGCTGATCTAAAAGTAGCTTTAGGGTGAGCTTGCTTCTTTCTCCTACAAAATATTAAGCTTCCCTTTTGCATCTTACAGCTTTGCTTCTGGCATATGGCGTAAGAAATATGGCTCCTATGTGTGATTTTTCTCCTTCAACTGTGCGAGCATGTGCCCCAAAGCTGACATCGTAATCTTTGTATGATAGTGCATAACTACTTCGTGGCTATAGTACATCATCTGTCTATGCGTTTATCTTATGACACGTAGGTAGATTGGTCCTGTGGTCTCCAAACTGCAGAAGGGTGGTTTTAAAGCATTCGTCGTTGAAGCGAAAGTTTCCGACCTCTACCTCAACGTTGAGATCAACGGCAAGCGAGTGCAATCATGTGAACACACCATCAACATTGCCAGTATCCGCGAGAATATGAAATAATTGGCATTATGCCATGTGGTGCATGGCATACTACATTAGGCCTCGCTCAAGAGCTGAAAAAAAAAACTTGAATTGAACAATCTGGAGCTTTCCACCATGGGCGTACTGCAATTTTTTCAGGGTTCTCTTTTTATCGGGGCAGGCCTACATGAACAGAAAATTCTCCACGAGTCACTATTTCTTTTTTTCCAGTAAAGCAGACAGGGGTATCTTCAAGAACAGTACAGCGTCACGACAAAAAAAAATCTGCACATTCATTAACTTTGAAGGCCGAGAGTTAGCGTCGGCCACAGTCAAGGCACGCAACTCAGACGCAGCGGAAGAAGCGGCAATTGCTCTCGCCACCACCACATGTAAAGACGACGCGGTGATTTTCACTGACTCGCAAGCCGCTTGCCGGAATCAGGTGAAGGGTTGCGTCTCAGCCGACTAAATTAACATCCTGCAGCTGCGAATCTCTCCATTTCCATATACCTGCGTAATCTGGGTTCCTGGACACGAGGGTCTACAGGGAAATGAAGCGGCTCACGCCACAGCCCACGAGCGCGTCAGCCGGGCTGCCCTGGGACCAAAGGATACCCTATCCGTGGCTGCAGATTTGGAGGTAGTAGAAAACACCTACTCGTCGCTACTTCAACACTAGAAACTGGAGTGACGGGTGTACCCTCCAACCCATCCAAGACTAACCAAAAGAAGAGAGCGTGATTTTCAGACACCTGCAAAGCAACAATTACATACCTGGCATATTAATGCACCGCCTCTACTCAACGACACATGGCTACATTTTCCCGCTATGCAGCGTACCAGACACCTTGGCACACTTGCTCCTGGAATGCCAGTGCCATGCAAACCACGACATGCAACTGGAGCGGGACCAAGCCCTCAGAATAAATGACGCCCACCCAATAGAAACGTGGGATGCCTAGCTAGTCATCGAGGATCTGGAAGACCAGCGACAACTCGTCGCTAGGGCCAAGAGGTCAGTCAAAGCCAGAGGGAACTCTCCCACCTTAGGGTGACACCGGGCCTCGCTCGGAACACTGTTTCTAAATACACGTTTATTTCTCTCTCTCTCCACATGCCTTAGGAATCTTGTGCCAAGCATGCGGAAGTAAGGTGACCGCTGCAGTTTGTAATATAACGAAACGTTACGAAATACCCGTAAATGCATGTGCAAATGTTGTGCGCACAAGCATGTTGAACAGTACCTTATGTCATATTAGCAAGATAACACTTGCGCAACGATACCAAGAGCAACATGGCTATTATCTACACCAGAATTGGTAAGCTTATAAGGAACGCTCGTGCTCACCGGGATGGCTATAGCCATAGACACTACTACATAAATCAGCTTCTTTGATTATCAGTTCTCTAGAGTGAATGTTATCCCAACGTAACTGCTGTATCATAGGAGTGCATATATAAAGTTTCTAAAATTGTATAGTCGGCCCTGCAACCATAATTGACTTTTCACGAACATTGCCTTTTCCAAATCAATTTCAAGACCTGGTGTTATTAATAATTTTATGACACTATTGACATGTAAGATTATCACAGGCATGTAAAATTATCGTTTCTCTAGAAATGACTCTGGATCTAGTACTCAAACTGCCAGATTATTATCATTCCTATCACTTCACTGCCAACGAAGTCGCGCCTACCTGTTATTTCTTCGCAAACTACTTCACGGTATGACATCCTGCTTTTTACTTTGCAATCGTGTAAATTCTTGGTTTCTGCGTAAGTTAACCAGAGAAAATTGACCAATTCATGTACCTGCCAACTTCTTTCAACACTCTACTGTTCTCCGAATACCAAGTCTCTATAATGTTAACTTTCATTATTTTGATGCTTTTCACAGTCCACTTTAATTGTTTTTATCTCAGCTCTGCACTGTCTTAGCATAGTCAGCATATTTGCACAGCGCAAGACTACGAGCAGTTACGGCGTAACTACAGAAGAAGAGACAAGGACAGAAAGAGCGCTGACTTCAACTGAAATTATTAGCGAAAACGCTTGAAATATATACTCGAGACAGAACATCACCGCGCAATCACGCAACCTATTTCATTAAAGAAGACAATCATGATCTGATTACATTGCTACAACACCACACCTTAGCTCAAATTCACTGTGACAAAGCCAGAAACTCGATTTCTTTTTTAGTCAGAGGAAGCGAAGGCATTCTGATAAATCGATCCCCATTATTTGCATTTTATTGGCCTCAATAATCTCTCACGTTAGTTCTGACGGTGTTTGGCTACAACAGTGCAACAGTGCCATGCGCATACGTTTGCTCATTGCATACGCCTCAAGTTCCTACCGCCTGCAGTCAAGCTGTTGTTCGGAGGCCTAACCACTTCAACGAGACACGGCATTCGAATTTGCAAAATTCTTCACTCGGAATGGAAACGTCGAGCGCACCAGCTTCAGGACGTGATGTTCTTTCAAGTGAATAATACCGGCAGCCCTCAAAGGGCCAAGACAAAGTGACTAGAGTTTTGCATACCCACTGGCAGAACGGCCGAGTACATCCGGCAACCTATGCTGGCACACCTTCAGGCCTTCACTCCCAGGAAGAAACCCTCACTGAGCAACCCAATCAACACTGCGTGTAAGGTGCCCATCCCGGACTGTGTACAGCGTGTGTTAAGCTTGGGTCCCAAGTTCGCCACATAACCTCAGCTGGCACCTCCGGAAATGCTGACCCTTGTAAGGCAAGTTGCCAAACGGGCTCGCAAGACCGAAACATAGAGGTGTGTAGCTGAAGGCATTCAGGTTCTGTCGCAGTCTACACCAGGCCGCCATAAACTCCCATTGCACCGTGTTGTCACGTTCTTCAAAGAGCATTCACTAGCCTTGTTGACCGCGGATAAGGATGGGGGCTTTGCTGTGTTGCCGAATGCAGTGCGCCGCTCAAAAGCTAGCAATTCGATAAGTTCCGTGTTTGAGTGCCGAAGCGACGTTACGCTGACAAAAGAAAAGACTGAAGCCAAGAAGTTGTGCAACGCACTGTAAATAAGTAGGCTAGCAAGATACATTGACAGAAGCAAGAATCTTAACCTGGATTTATTCTTCACAGTCAAGACTCGCAAAGTAGACTGGCCGCTTCGAATCATTGTTTCGGAAAATTGGACGTATAAGGAAGTGGCCTTGTTTTTACAAGATAAGCTAAACTTGCTGACCATCGACGACCCTTTTCTAATGAAAGATTTTAATGACATTTCATTTCTTTCGCGTAACAACAATAGCTTAAGTACCTGTTACGTCGACATCAAGGACCTTTACTACTCTTTACCACATGACACACTACTACGGTACGTTGAGGACTGCATTGATGACTTCGGTTCAGTTTCGTTCCAGAATGTGGCGGCCATAACAGTCAGTGGCTTTCTTGATCTTGTTGGATTTTACTAGAAGACAGTTTGTATCATGGAATGAAGGCACTTTTATTCAAAAAAGATGAGTAGGGCACCGGTTCATGCATATCACCTGTTTTAGGTGGCATTTTTCTCGCTCACCATGATCGACTCTTGGCTAGTCGCCTCGACAGAACGGCTGTCGTCAAGGTGTTTCGTTTTGTTGACAATTTTTAGGGCTTTTTTACTGCGATAATAGGGACTTCGAAGCAACCGTTTCAAACATATTACGTCTTTTCAATGAGTGCATGGCACCTCCTATTCTAACGTATGAGCTTCCGAAGGATGCTTAATTAAGGTTCTTATATTTGAGATTAAACATTTCAAGTGAACACCTTTGCTGTAAATATGAGCCTAGAGGAAGCAAACTTCTTCTACAGTACCTTTCGGCTCATTCGAAGCTCGCAAAGAGAGGAATTGCTAATCAATGTTTAAGAAATGCCCTCCGAAAGTCTTGCGGCCACTCGTTAATCAGCAGCTTCGTTGAGCAGGCTTTCCGTCTGATCAGCACTTGTTTCCGCGATCATGTGCGGTTTAGGGGGCAGAAAAGTTGCTTAGGACAATTAAACAGGGGCGAGAAGCATCAGTGAACTGCGTGGCTAGACGCTCAAAACGCGTGGCTGTGATCCGTATCTACATAAAGTTTCTCACAATTTGAAAAAAGTAGGTGATAAGGTAGATGTGAAGGTTGTTTTCTCTGCCCAAGAAAACATTTCAGCGCTCTGCAAACGGGCGAATGCGCACTCCGCACGAAGTATCTGCTGCACAATTAAACATAGAAGGCTATCCGTCGCATGTGTGATAGCTGTCGTTTATTTGCTCCCATTGTCATGTGGCAAGATATATGTTGGGCAAACGGGCCAATGCCTGAATGAGCGTTCAAAGGAGCATCAATACCAAGTATACTCAGCTTTGCAAGGTGAATTGGGTATCCGTTGTAGAGATTGTGGCTGCAGACTGGAATTCGAAAAGTGCACTGTTGTAAGCAAACCCCATCAGCAGCTAACACGAGAGATTATTGAGGCCAATCAAATGCAAATGTGGGGTTATTGATGTATCGGCATGCCTTCGTTTGCTCTGACTAAAAAAGAAATCCAGTTTCTGGCTTTGCCACAATAGATTGAGAATTCGCGCTGAGGTGTGGTTTTTTAACCATATAATGAGATTATGATTGTCTTGCTGTGATGTAATAGGTTGCGCGATTGCGCGGTGATGTTCTGTCACGAGTATATATTTCCAGCGTTCTCGCTAATAAAATTTCAGTTAAAACAGCGCTCTTTCTGTCCTTGTCTTTTCTTCTGTAGTTACGGTCGTAACTACTCGTAGTCTTGCGCTGTGCGAATATGTTCATTCCCGATCACCAACTAGCCCAAGCATCTATCTAAATTAACGTAGTCTTTCAGAATGTACAGATTCTTCTCTTTTTCGTCTATCAAAAATATTTCTACATATTTGTGTATATTCCCCTTTTTTCATTCTCATTCCAAAATTCTTGTTTGTCTTTTTGTTCTTTCTATCTTGCGCTGTTTTTTTCTGTCTGTGTTTTTTTCTCTCGTTTTATTTGATTTTTCTGAGGAGTCTATGCATTGTATTGTTTATTGGTATCGTTTTATTTTTGCGTGCGCTTGCATTAAAACCTCATCGTTGTTACAGGGCACATTAAATAAATGATTGATTCGTTGAATAATATAAATA